>VWZZ01006669.1:1624237-1676698 GCA_013399095.1 Psophia crepitans
ATGGTCAGCTTGATGTAGCAGGTAAAAATCTCTGCGAAGGGACACGTTTATGAGGACAGAGCGCTATCTGCGCTGTGTTTACCTGAGGGTTTACGACCGAGTCTTAAAACTTGAACACAGATTTAAAAATCCGCTTTCAGACTGAAAATAACTCTGGGACAAATTAGTGGCCTTTATCCCACTGAACAGCACCTCACTTTTCTGCGAGGCCTCTCTGATTCCAGGAAATCATCTTTGGCCACATGTGGCCCCGAATATCCAAATGCGGCCCCAAATTCTCGTGGCTGCTTCCGCAGAGGCTGGGCTGGGCAGCAGCACGCTGCCATGGACCTCAGCTTAGCAAAGCCCTTGAGCTGTCTTGTTGAACTACCACCTCAGTGGGCTGAACTCACTCAAAATACTGTGCCTAAAAAAGGGGCAGCGCAAGGTGCCTGGGTGGGATGACCCCCCCGTGTTATGTGTAAGGGCTGGGTAGGGCTGAAATCTCTCCAAAATCCAGCACAAGTGTCTCCTGCGAACTGGGGAACTGGGTGTGCGGCCGTGCACCTGAGGGTCTCCGCCGTAGCTCAGGCTCCCTGGGATGGGCTGGGACTCCTTGAGACACAGCGATGCCCATCCCTTACTGCTTCAGCGGGCTCAGCGCTGGAACAGAGCAAAAACTTGGTACAAGTTTTAAGTACTCATTTCACACTGCAATCAGTCTGCTTGCTTTAAGGGGTTGAACATCATATTTCCAGCTTATTATATTTGGAAACTCTTCATTTACAACCGGCTCTAATATGTGTGGTATATCAAGGGTTCTTGCTCTGACAAATTTACAACGATTGTTTGTTTGGAGCAATGCTCAGTCTACAGCTGTATCTCTTGGCACCTTTGCCTGATCGCAGTCTGTGCTGGGAGAGGCTAAACACAACCCTGAGCTGTCCAGGTGAGAAAAATTAACTTCTCACCTTTCTGTTTTGTCCCGAGATCAGGATTAGGCTGAGGTCTAACCGCTGGTGCAGGGGGCTGCAGGCACACTGTGTGGAGGGCTGCGTTTACACCGTTTTGTTCTGTTTGGAAGCGTTTGCAACACGGTCACTCTATTTTCCCCGCGGAGGCCATTTCCGATCCCTTGGAGCGACGCAGTGACTGGCTAAAGACAGAAAAGGAGTAACAACTGCCATGGCAGTTTTTATTTTTGTGGTGCTCTGTTGGCTGTCCCCTTACCAACCCGCCCCATTTCTTCCAAGGTGAGTTGGTTATCTCCAGGACCTCACAGCATAGGCGTCAGCGGAGGATCGGGGAATCCAGGTTTGTTTCCATTTCACGTCCCCCAGGATGAGCTCAACGCGTTGTCATGCCTGTGAGCTGAACGTGTTAAGATGGATACCCTCTGCAGAACTGCAGCGTGGGTGCTTGCAGGGGGGGTCTGTTTTGGGATATGTGGACCATCACCCTGGGTCTCCCAGCCGCGGTTCAGCTCAGCAGGAGGATGGCAGGGAGCTGGCTGTGGCCTCCCTGAGGGCTCTCCTGCTCAGAGGAGCACAAGGACAGGCTTTAGAAGAAGACTGGACACTTGGCCTGGGCCATCGGTGCAGGTGAGGCAGCTTTTTAAAGCCAAACCCGTGATGCAAGCAGCCTGCCCTGGGCAGGATGCCGGGGGCCAGCCCCTGGCCCAGGACCTGCAGGGCTGGGGCCACCCTCACCCGGGGTGTGCCATGGCGCCGCCCCACCCACAGCCTGCTGCCGGCCAATCCCCACACAGAGAGGGCTGCTCTCCACCAATCCTCTGCTTCGCCTCACCCCGCCCCAGCCAATCCCAGCCCCACCCCAGGTATTTAAGTGCCGGCCCAGGCCAGCCCTACCAGTGCTGCTGGGAGCTGCCCTGGGTGCATCATGTCTGGGTGTGTGTCAGTGTGGGACCCTGGCCTGTGTGCCACTGGTCTGGTAAGGTGCCAGAGGCCGTGGAGATCCTGTCAGTAGAAAAGCCTGCCCTGATGCTGAAGGGACTGTTGCTGTGTGTGGCAGTCTGTGCCCCAGGGAGGGGTTAGGGTGTGGGTGGGGGAAGTGAGCACCTTTGCCTCATAAGATGTGCCAGGTGCAGAGCTGTGCTTAATGCTGTCTGTCTGGTGGTACGGAGGAGACCTGAGCTTGCCGAACCTGTAAGTGATTAATCCTTTAACAAGAGACTGTTGCAGAAGGCACTTTCTGTGGGCTGCTCTGCGGTGGTGAGGGTGGCTGTGTGGAGCATCACTCAGGTTCTCCCACACATCACCAGGTGCTGTCTCCTACCTGCTACTGACTCTTGAATTTTCCCTTTCTGTGTTCAGTGTCAAGTGTCTTCTAGGTCTTGTCCACATGGAGGTTTTGGTGAGTGAATATCAGTGGGGTTGCCTGATGTCATCTTTGCACGCACATAGGGAGGGATTACACATCACACCAAGTCTGCCACCCAACAGAGAGTACAGGTGAAAGAGTACTATTCTCGCTCTCTCTCAAGGTTAGGGAAATTAAAATAATGATAGATCTCATGATTCAAGAGGAGAAGGAAGTCAGGTGGCTCTGGGATGTCAGTCTGTGTCAAATAGTAAAGGCTGATACAGTAAGTCTTTGGTCATGTGGTCCTCTTATCTCTGCCAAGGTGTTTGCTACAACAGAGCTAGTTACTTCCTTAGCTGAGGGAGGGAACGGCAGGTGAGCCGTGGAGATCAAAATCACTGGCATCAGCTCCGCTCAAGTGCTCAGGAGCGAGCCTGGAGACAGCAAGCGGCAGAAACATTGATGAGCAGACATCTGCGTGATTCCAGGCTGTTTGGGAGGCGTGCAGGCTTTCCAGTGAAAAAACACGGTGGGTAATTCCTCAACTCTCCAAAACAAGGCGGAGTCCATAATTACTGGATATGTACAGGCTTGAGTAGATACCAGTAGAATACAGAGGGAAACACAAGGAAACTCGGTTTTGAAGCAAAATTAGCGACTTTTAGTATTTCCATCATGCAAAATAAGTCTAGAATTCTGACAATATGTGTGATGCTTTCTATAAAATCCCATTTTAATCAGTGATGACAGTTTGACATTTTTCCAGCTGCTTAGAAGCAGTAGACAGTCAAGTATCTCAGTAGGGCATGGGTTGGCATGCTGGGATGTATGTAAGCTTTAACTTTCCTCCCACTCAACGACTTACGATGGTATTCGAAGAACAGGGGGAAAAAAAGCTTTCTGCAGGTTTCACACTAGCTTATGCCATCTGTGTTTTTAGCCTTGTCTTGTGAAAGGGAAATCTTCACTTTGAAAGTGTATCCAGATGCTGCCAGCTAATATTGTCATTCTCAGTAGCAAGTGAGGATTTTATTTATAAAATGTCCTGGCCTTTGCTGAACAATTCATGGTTCTGCACACTTGAGAGACGTATAAATAGCAATTAAAACACAGTTTAGAGTAGCGCTTAGGCTCTTAAAGAAAGTGACATCAATTTAAAGGAAGGGATAATGTGCTGGGCTGGACATCAATCAAAAGGAGGAAAAAAAAATGTTGTCTAAGGCAGTATTTAAATGGTGGCATAAAGCATTTGGGAGAACAGGCTCCACAACGCAGACACTGGCAGATAAAAGCCACCCGGGTGAGGACACTGTGCTTGGTGAGACCACCCATCTCAGGGGTGCCTGCTAACAGCAACCAGACTTTGGCAGAGTACTGTCATCAACGTGGCCCTACAGCCTGGTTCCTGCAGAGAGGGGTCTCGGTGGGTGAGGGAACAGACATTGTCTGGGGTAGAAGTGAGGTAGTATGTTATTTAGCACCTCCTGCTGCATCCTAGCCAGATCTCTTATCCTGACCTGCCAGATCCTATCTCAATCTACCTTAGATATATCCACGGCTTTGGTTGATGTTGCCACTATTTGGTCGTCATCCCTTCCTCCTTACTGTATGTATCTTCTCAATGTCCTTCTGAAGTAGGAAAACACTGAAAAATCCCTTTTATAAATGGAAACCTGGTGTAAAATGTGCTTGCAGTCCCACCTTGCGGTGTACCGCATTTCCATATGCCTCCCAAAGTCTCCAAGTCCCAGGTCTTCACATTTGCTGCGAACTTTTGTCATATGCCTGGTTATTTCTGTTGCGCTCTGCCCAGTCCTTCTGCCTCACTGTTTGTCTCTCTTGTTGCACGTTTGTGTTTCCTCCCTTCTGTTTCCCTGGAGTGAAGACCAATCCACTCTCCAGTGCACAGGTTTTGTGTTTAGATTGCACTTTTGTGGAGCAAGACACAAAGTCTTAGCTCCCAGTCCACCATGTACACACACAGCATCTTGTTAGCTCTTGTATAAACAAGGAGAATAGATTAGATTCAAATTATCGATATTGTAGCAGCACAAGGGTGGGCACGCAAAATCAATGCTATAGACCTAACCTGCATGCACAGTTACTGCAATTAGACATAGAAATAACAATTTTGTGGATTGTTAGGGACATTTAACTTGATATGCACTTGCCCAACTACTTGGTGTTCACCTAGTTTTAAGCACAAATGCACTGTACGGTCTGTGCGGCGCTGGGGATGCTGAAACTGGACTCTCACTCAGAAGCTGTCGATTGATTTTTAGTTCCAGAACTGTGTTGCTGGATTGTTTGGGGAATTCAGAAGTGTTTTTTGAAGAGTTTAAAAACATGGTTCTCCGCACCTGAGCCTAGTACCTAACAGCTTCAAATAGGCAATTGGATGTATTAATGCTAGCACTATACTTTTATCAAGAGCAGACATTACATTGAGGAAACAGCTATAAATAAGTGCAGAATTTGCACCTGCAGATAAAAAGCCTGTTTGAGAAATCAGGATTGTGTTCCTTGTCTTTGTTTATTTCTGTACTGAGTGTAATATTTAAAAATGTGGCAAATATGTAGCATAATACATGAAAAAACCCAAGACATTTAGATCAAGGAGTTAGAGATCTAATCAGAATGTTGATGACTTATTTACAAATGTTTTCTCAGCCATGTTGCTTTTCTTTAATTTCTACAGGATATCCTTTTCCTTTAAAGTCTCCAGAAATGATGAGACAGGCTGCTTTTTTAGGGGCTATTTGTTAAGAGGCTGACAAGATGAATTAGTCAAATAATTGCTGCTAAACTCATACAGTACCTGCTATTTAAGGTGTTTTGTCTGGATAAATTGTGCTCTGTTAAGGCACAATCATTCTCTCAAATGTATCATTTTTGATACATTGCTATCTCCATCCAGACTGCTTATCATGCCTTTTCTAATACTTTGTGATGTTCTGTGCTGTGCAAGACATTATTTGGTTTTATACTAAAAATATCCATCGGTGTGTCCCCTCTTCAGATTACAGATCTTCATGGCACGGGGTGTGGGGGGGAGAAAGTTCAAATCCTTCATTTGAAAATATTGATTCTGGTGATAATTATCAAAGTTTAGTTCCTTTGACTTTAGATGAACCATTTACCATGTCCCCAGCTCATAAATCCAGTCACTAATGGAAATCCGCACGAGTGAACTCAGACAGAAACTTTGGTGCGTGGTTTTTTCCAGTGAGGCTGCAGCAGTGCTCGTGCTCGGAGAATCCCCAGGGCTCTGAAGATGATTAATGATAACAAAGCTTTCCCTATTGTGTTAGCGGATAGGAAGGAAGGAAGAGTACTCTAAAAAGAGAGTGCATAGAATTTCTGAGTATTGAAGTTCAGGAGCAGAGTTTAACCCTTTAAAATGGTTACAAAATCTCTTCCAGTTACGCGAGGAAGATGAAATCTTTCTTCATCTTCATAGAATCTGCCTACTGGCTGCATTAGCAGGTTTCTACACCAAGTACGTGCAGAGGGAAACCAATACGCGGAGATGTAGCAACGTTTTCAGATGAGTTGGGCTTGCTTGCAATATAACAAAGTTAGGCACACCCACAATCCACTTAGGTTTAGCTTTTTGAAATGTGTTAGAGATTTCTGCTAATGGGTTTTCCCTGTGGGCAGCATTACCAACCTGATTATACAGGTTTTAAGAAACTCTCTTAGGAAGATCCTTTTTCATCATAAGTTTTGACATTGACCTACTAAACTGGGTAATTTAGCATTTTATTTTCTAAGAATGAAAAAGAAAATTGAATATTTCATGACAAGAGAGGGATTATAGTAACGCTGTTCTTTATAGGAAACCTATCATGTCCGGGGGCCAGATCACGCTTCTGAGATCTGTACATCTACATGAAGATCTCGATGCCTGCTTTCAAAACAGCAGCTGAAGTACTTTGGTTGTGATACCCACCCCAATTACTTGCTGTGGAAGCTTCTCCCAGATGTGGCTGTGAATATAGCTTGAAGATGGAGCTGAGAGGTGAACGCCATGCACCTTTCTACTGCAAGAGCTTCAACGAAAAGGTAATACATTTGAAAATCACATTAATCTTTGTAGGGACCTTCTAGCTAAATGAAAGCAAGGAGATTGTGGTACAGATGACTTTGGCTGTGGCAGTCTGGGGCCTCCGAACGGAGAGCTTTGGCCTCCCAAAATCTCAAAGTTCCTTTGGGATTAGGAGCCACTTTTGAACAGAGGTAGAGAGCAAACCTTTGCCTTCTCTCCATCTGACACATTGCTAGAGAATCTTTGTGAAGAAATTTTGGTAGAGATTGCATCACAAAAAGCCCACTCCTAAAGCTAACTGGGAGGATGTGGCAATTTAGCCCTAGTGGTTTAATTGCTATGTTCCTTTAAAAGCAATTGTTCTTTTTCATTAAGGGGTACCAAATGTAACCTGATTATTAGGTGGCTGAAAACCAGGAATGCTTAGTTTCACTAAGACGCATTACCTGATACACTGGAGCTGGGATTCCATTAAAAAAATGTACTGGGAATTTTTAAACTGGTTTTACACCAGATAAATTTTATTAAAATATTTCCTTTAAATTTTTTCAGATGCTGTAGTATTTGGCCAGCGTTCCTGCGGTGTAGTTGTTTAAAATGGTTCGTCTGCCCTCTCCAACTCCCCAGTCTTACATATCTGGGCACAGTTCTTGTTGTCTGTCTCTGCAAAACAATATTTAACAAAAGTGTCATTCAGTATCTGCTTTGAGCTTTAGAGTGAACTGTTCAAAGCTGTGCTTGCAAGAAATCCATTTGGTAGTCATTGTTTTACTACGTTTGCTAATTTGCTACTATTGTTGGGCATGGAGTTAGAAGTGTATTACTAACCCTCTAGCTGATCCCAGGGAAAAGTAATGGCTTGTTGGGATTGTGATATTTGATAGTTTCCTTCCTCTCAGTCCCTTCGTCTTTCTATGTTCTCCTCCTTTCCCTACTTGACTTTGCACTCTGCAGCGTCCAGAGCTGGAGGATGTCCAAGCACAGCAGCACACTGCGAGGCTGTGTGGTGATTCGGTGGTCAGCTGGGAAAGGGGGGGAGGCATCTCCAAAGAACATCGGGAAAAATAAAAAACCCCACGGTGTTCAGTCCGAGTGTATACATTCACATATGACCATCCGTATCTGACTGCCTCACTGATGCACGTGTGGAAAATACCATGAAGATGGCAGAGGTATACATCTTGCTCTTCAGTAATTTCCTAAAAATAGCCTGGGAAAAAAATACTTAGCATTTCTGTGATGCCTGCTTGTAATGTCTGAGTACTTCTCCAATGTGACTTCAGTCTCGAAGTAGGATTTAAGCAGGAGCAGCTCAGCTGCTGGAAACCCCCATTCTGCTTTGGGGGTTTATGTCAGCGCCACTTACCAGAGTTGCTGCTGGTGACTGAATCCCACATGTGGCCAGCTCCTTCGGTTTGCAGCATTCTCAGCCTCAAATGTAGGGTTAAGATTTCTTCCTGTGCTCTGACCCCTTTATGGTAGGTAAACAGGCTGGAGCGGCATAAAAGGGCTGGAAGCCCCGTTCCTGGCCGGGGGAGAATTCCCTCGGCACAGGCCCTGCAGAAGACGTGGGTAAGGCACCGCACAGACTCTCCCCCAGATGTCTGGTACCTTTGGTATGCAAATAGGGGGGACCCTGATAGACGGCCAGCACGGCTCCTTTCAAGTCCTCCTTTAGTTCCCGCTGTGTGTCTTTCCCCTCTTACTGCAGAGAGAAGAACGCTCTAGTTTTGTTATGTTTAAATTACACTATCTTTTATATTAGGACAGATCAAAAACTAACACCCAAACCATTTTCAGTTCATGTAGCTATATAAGCAACTGTCTCATAATGGAAGTATTTAATTAAAATGTACGTGTGCCCTCAACAAAAGAAAAATTGTTCTGTAGTGTTGCTGCTAGCACAAAGTTTATACAAGACAACATTCAGAGATTTCTCAGTCACTTACTATATAAAAGCAGTTCCAATCCCACCTTTAAAAAAACCCACAAAATTCTTCACATAAATAAGTATTCCCCTTGCATAATTTATAAATTACTTTGGTTAAAAATGTTAAATTGCCAAGAAGTCTGACTGCAACTGGTCTGGTTCTTTTTTATATACATATTAAAAAAATAGAAAAGGAGAATGTTGAAACAGCTGAGGTTGGTTTGGTTGAGGGTTAATGTTTGAGTAAGAAACCTCCAAGGAAAACTGAAGTGCTGAATGAACACCACTCTATGGTAATTAGTGAGTGGTGTTTTTCCCTTGGAGTCGGTTTCTGAATCAACGTAATAGCTAGTGATGGGAGTGGGGAGGAACACTGGATGGAGAAGATGGTAACTTTCTCAGTGAGACGTAATGTTGAGATGGTGGCCGTTTCATTAAGGCTATGTAGGCACTTCTAGCAGAAGGAGGAATGCAAGTTTTGTGTTGGCCAGAGTTTGAACGATTAGTTTGAGTTATAGCTACTTACTTTTTCCTGGTGTTTTTTAGTATCCTCAACTAGTATATGGTATTGTGTGGCTATATTAAATGGTTCCTGTCTCCTGTGCTTGAGATACCAAACACTGAATTCAGGTAAAATGTCCCCTGCTTATGTAGTTCAGTTTGTAGAGTCTGCAAAGTACTTCAGGATCTCTGAATAAACAATGGTCATTACATTAAACTTAGAAAAGTACTTTTTTGCACATAAATAGATGACTTATCTTCAAAGATCTGTGAAATAGTATACATCCTAACTGTTGGTATATATCCTAAAAGGACTTGTCAGCATGTACAGTAGGAGATCAGATGGTAAGACTTTATTTTATTCAGTTCTTTGGCTTCCACTACGAGCACATATATGGTGTCAGATCTGATATAGCAGTTGTAGAAAAGAGTAAAGCAGTTGGAATTCTACTTCTCTTCTTACAGCAGTTACTTGGACATGTTTTTAAGGTCTGATAAAGTGTGAATCTCATTGTAGGATCATTTCTTTCACTTATTTAACTCGGCTTGGAAGAGGTCAGTATTTTATGCCGTATCATATCTGTAATGTAAAAAAGATGGTGGTCTTGGTCAAGATGCTATGAACAAGGGAAGAATCAATGCTGTGCATGATTCTTTGGCTTCCAGTGTGGTAAGCTTATGGCCATACAGGGTGAGACTCCTTTCCACCCCTTGGAAAGTATTACTGATTTAAAGGCTCAGAATAAAATATAATTGGGGAAGCTTCAATCTTCTATGTTGATTTTTTTTTTCCTGCTGTTTGTATAGTTTCCCTTTCTTGGTGCTTCAAAACCAACTTGTTCTTTAAATAATATATCAGTGGAATCAATTCTTTAGACAGAAACGTCATTTGCTTTTTAAAAAGCTGTGGCAGTCACCAAATTTCAAAATATGTACTTGAACATGATGTATTTTTTAGAACCTCTTTAGAAATGGTGTAATCGTGTAATAAGTCAATGCGTTAGCTGGTGAAAGAACCGTGAATGTCTTCGTCCCTTCCAGAACTGTCAATCAGCTAAAGGCTTGATGTTTTTGCATAGAAGAGTTTGGTTTCTGAGAGAAAAAATGCTTTTTCACTAAATAAAAATCTTAACAAGATTATTATTTTGCATGGAATTAGCTAATTTAAGAATATATAGCGTATGTGGGGGTTTGGGGGTGTTAGGCTTTGGGTTTTTTATAGACAAAGTGTGTCCACTGATAGAACTCCTGGTTCTCTGGAACAGAGCACAGAAGACCTGTGGATATCGGTGAGGTCAGGTTTTCTCCAGAATGTTCTCTCTCAGAATGGCTGTGACAGCTTGTCACCATCTTTAGGGTTATGCCTTTACTGCTGTTCCTTGGGATGCTGTATTTACTCTTGGTTTTTGAGAGATAGGCTGAGATTATATTACGATATGCTAGGCATAGGTTTGGCAGGATGCTCAAGCTGATGCTTCACTTTTGGGTCCATTGAGGTGTTTGGGAATTAGCGGATTTTAGGGAATATGTCACATGCTTGGAACTAGGCATATGTGAAGCAGTGGGTTAGCTGAGGCTGTAGATCAGGTCTTGTGTATTGTGGCCGCGGACTGTTCTTTCCATCTATTAAAGTGATATCCTGTTTTCCCAAGAATATCATGTTTAGGAGAAAGCCAGTCAAGAATTCTTCTAAGTAAAAGACCTTTATTTCTGTACTTCACATAATAGCAGTTCAGTGAGATAAAAATAGTACAGAAAACAAATTAAACTTACAAATGAGAGGATATTAGAGTTTGGTCATCTTGAAAGTTGGTATTGGCCTTTTTTCTGAGAGATTATTTTATTTTTGTTTTGTTTTTCTTTTATTGATTTTTTTTTTTCTCCTCAGTGTTGCCAAGGCTTCTCACTGTTTTGTTGTTGCTTTCTTATAAAACTCTCCGCAATTCTTAAGGGAAACATTCTCATTAAGGTCGCAGTGGTAAAAGAAATCTTTATGGCAAGGTTAGGAAGTATTTCTAATGATCTGGAGGTATTTTTGGAGGCAATTTATACTTACAGTGGGCACTTAAAACTAAAATAAAACTCAGAGTAATAAGATCCATTCTTTTCCACCAAACCATACCGTGTCCTGGACTTCAACAGTGGATGATACATGAAACCATTGAAAATACTGTAGAAGAACAGTAAAACCAGCTTTCCAAATGGAGAAGAAAGGAGGTTTAAAGCCTTGTCTAAACACAAATTTTACTACTTTTAACTTTGCTGATAATTAATTTGATACAAATGTGCTGATATTTCCCAAACACAAGAGTGAAAAGGTGCTTACCCACATGGAGGAGCGACTGCCAAATAGCTTTGGTGTTCACCCTGCTCCCCCAAGCAGACACCTAAGCTACATTTAGACTAGGAAATGAAACAGTGCCGGGGAGCGTTCCTGAGCACTGGCACGTGGAAAGCCATGCGTGAAAGTTCTCGGGAGGGTTCTTGTTGGGCTTTTGACCACCCCAAGCCACGCTGTGCCGAAGCCCTCCGCTTGTGGCTGAGGCACGGGCAGGCTGGGTTTGCAAGCAGCCAGCTTGCTCTGGCAGTGAGGAGACACGAGCTCCTTGGTGTCACCCAGCCTTGGTGCCCTGGAGTATTCCCCAGCATGTTTAGTTTGTTTTACTGGTAAGGCTGCTAGACGTAGGCTGCATTTGTGTGAAGTAGTTTGCTCTTTTGCATAAGAGTAAGCTCCCTCACCTCATATGAACACGCAGTAATTAGCGTTAATAGTACACCTGAATACCGCAGCGTATTATGCACTCACATTACCACGCAGGCCAGCCTTACGTTGTACAAAAGTAGGGCATGTTTACGCTGCTGTTACTATATCAACACTATAGCTTGTACTGCACTGGGTTACGAATGCCGATGCTGTAACAAATATAACCCGATGAGCGTGCAAATGGTGAAGCTGGCCTTAGCTGTAATGAGCTGTGAAGAGGACAGCAGAACATACCAGTGATGACTACGAAATGGACTTGCTGTCTGAAAGTCCAGCGGATCTGCAGGGATCCAGTAAAATACTAGTTATTTTTTTATGTATTCAAAGTGTATCTAAGTACATTATTTAGGAAGCTTTTTTCCTGTACAAAATAATTTGTATTCACAGAGCAGCTTTGCCACAGGAGACTGAAGTTGAGGACACCACAGATATTTTCACAGTATGTGCTATACATTAAGATGCCTTTCAGAACTTTTTAGCTGGATTTCTCCTCATTCCCACCGACTGAATTACATTAAAATTCCCTTTATGTTACTTCCTTGTGTAATGAGCTGGTGAGGGGTCAAAGAGGTAAAGAGATACCATCACTGCGTAGCTGTCCAGCTCCTTTCAAGCCATCAACAAGCACGTTGGGTACTGTTTTAAATGTGCTTTACCAACCATAGCTTGGGGGTGTTGCCCAAAGGCTCAGAGCCTACATGTTTAAGGCTTAATAGTGAGGTTCCTGAAAGATGTTGTCGTGGTTTTACTCCAGCCATTGGCTGGGCACCACATAAACTCTCGGTCAGCCCCCCTCATTGGAAAAGGGGGAGAGAATCGGAAGAGCAAAAGTGAGAAAACTCGCAGGTTCAGATACAAGAGTTTAATAAGTGAAGCAAAAGCCGCGTGCACAAGCAAAGCAAAACCAGGAATTAATTCACCACTCCCCATGGCAGGCAGGGGTTCAGCCATCCCCAGGGCAGCAGGGCTCCGTCACGCGTAATGGTGACTTGGGAAGACAAACGCCATCACTCCGAACGCCGCTGCCCACCCCTCTTCTTCCTCCCAAGCCCCTTATAAACCAAGCATGACGTCATATGGTATGGAATATCCCTTTGGTCAGTTTGGGTCAGGTGTTCTGTCTGTCCCCTCCCAACTCCTTGTGCACCCCCAGCCATCCTGCCGGTGGGGCGGTGCGAGAAGCCGAAAAGTCCTTGGCTCTGTCTAAACATCGCCCAACAACAGCAAAAACATCGCCACTATCAGCGCTGCTTCCAGCACAAATCCAAACCACAGCCCCATACTGACTTTCTTGAAGAAAATTAACTCTCTCTCAGCTGAAACCAGGACAGATGTGTAGAATTAGAAACTAATAAGTTGTGTAGATGTATGTGTGTGTAGACGCAAGGATGTAGGTACAGGGTGTCAAAAATCTGTAGGTCGGTCCAAAGCCAATTAGTCAGTTTATAAGCAGTTACAAAGGAGGGAGGGAACAGCACAAGTACAGTCCCCTTCACCTCAGGTTCTCAGGTCACTTTAGAAATGTGACTGATCAAACTTCTTCACATACTTGTAAAGTTAGTACAAGTGCAAGGTTTAAGCAATATACATGGATTCATTATTCTAATTTGATGGCACAGATATTAAAAAAAAAATAATCTTTTTCTCTTTGAGGATATTAGCACTTAATAACCAACACTATTCTGGTCCAAAGCAGGAGAGGAAGAAAATAAAGAGCAACAATACCTTTAATTCCTCTGAGGTTTTTAAAATTCTATAATCCTGTTTACAATTGAAACTTGATTTATTGACTTTATCAGTCTTATATCTTACCTCAAAGGTAGTCAGAAATGTTTGTATCTTACCTGTCATTGTGGGGATTGATATTTATCCTTCAGTATTAATGGCATATACCTATTTTTTTAGTAATTGCTGCAGAGCCTACTTGGGATCTGAAAGGTGGCTGGCAAGCTTTGTTTCTTATGTTTTGACCAGCAATAAAGACTTTTATAATCTGAATTTAGCTGCCAGTTCTGTTGATAACACGCGAAGTAGACTATCATTGGTGTTAGTCCTGCACAGCTTGGTGGTTCTGCGGTGCCAGCTCTCCTTGCCTCTGCAGGGGTGAGTGCAGAGACAAAGTGTCCATACTAGGGTGATGTATTTTTTTTCCACTGGAGGTATGCAGAGCTATACACTTGGAGGTTTCCAATCCAAAGTCTGCTGGCAACAAGGATATAGTTCCCATTTAGTCTGGTGGGGTTTAGATCAAATGTTTAGATCATTGTCTTAGTCACTGTGTCTGTCTGGCAATGGTGATGCCTTGGCTTCTTCCCCTTGTCCTTCCAGAACAGGGCTGGGTGAGCAGAGTGGTGTGTGGGAGTAGCAGCACTTGTATTTAGTGAGACACATGAAACCACAGCAGGAGTCGGATCCTTGCAAGTTTACCAGCTGCAGGTGCAAGAGCAGTTGTTTTTTTTACCAAGTTGGATGGAACCCTGGGTGTAAAAAGCAGATAAACTCTTCGAGCATATCAAGAAATGGTTCTGTTTTCTAGAACTTTCTGGGTAGTTTGTCTGACATGTCACCTAACAAGTGAATATAGTGACTGATGGTTCTGTGAAGCATCTTGGTAGCACAGCTTTCCCTCTGCAGCATGATGTTACTGCGCTGCTGATTGTCTGAATCTACCCTTGCTACTTAGGAACAATTGTTTGGCTGGTAGTTGCCAAGCCCCTCTCCCCCAGAATGGATTCTGACATCTCTTTGGGTCTGGAGACCTATAATACAGATGCTTTTCTCTCAGCTGTTAGTGTTGCTGGGAATTTGGATTTGGAGCTACATCTGGAGGGAAAGACTTTCTTGGTAAGGATTTATTCAGTCTGTCAATGCACAGCACTGGAACAGCTACTTGTGGAAGAACGCGCTCAAAAAAGTGACTCTTGGTGTGCTTTTTGCTTAAAACACTGGATGACTATCTGAGCAGGGTATGTGTTTTGCCTTTACCCCGTAAGAGCCGAGGAACAGCTTTTCAGGCAGTGCGTGCTGTGTGCCAGCCAAATGTGCCACAGCTGGGCCTGAGAACCATTGTTTGGTGATGAGCTGGAGGCTGGCTTAGAAACAAGGATGAGCTTCCATGACACTACTTTAAGGAGAGTGGCTTGATCGTGCACCATGGGAAGCAGAATAAAACCAGCTCTTCAGTGTCAACAGAGCACTCAGTTGTGGATGGGATAAGTTAAAGCCTTGTCTGAGACTATTTAATAAAGAGACTAATTATAGTTGTGCTTTTGGTAGCTCACTGATTTCATTCTCTGGCTGTAATCTGTGAGAAGCATCACAGTCATTAAAACGCATTGGAACCCTGCTAATAGTTAGTGGAGAGTTGCACTCCAGTAAAAATACAGTGTTGAAACAATAGAACGATAATTTATCCAGTGTGGTGTCTCACGGGGATTGTAGTTGAATATGTTTGTTTCTCATTTTGAGCACACTCACTGAAATTTGCAAATGTAGATTAGCAAATGGTTGCAACGAACTAAGAACATCTACATCGTATGCACTCAATCATGGATTGCTATGTGAGCAGAGCTTGTGCATGGGCATACATCAAAGCTGATATCTATCTATGTTGTAATGTATTCCTCCACATGACCATATCCAATACGTGATAGTTATTATTCCATTAGTACCCAAACCACAAACCCTTTCCAATACCCATCTGTGAAGATGCAAATAGCTGCATACTTTGTTTTATTAAGGATCAGCCATTAGGGGGTCACTGGTTAAAAGTCTGAAGATCATTAGAGAGATTTTTTAAAAAATAAACAAACAGCTGTTGTCATATATCTTGAAGAGTTTCTGTTGTATCGATGCAATTTTTATCTGTGGTGATGATGTTGTCATGGGAACATATGCACAAGGGAATTAAATGATGTCAGGAAAAGTGTAAATGATGCAAACACCCCTCATTTGAAATGTTAATTACCACCCTTCCTGCTACTCCAAAGAACAGTTCAATTTGATTTTATTTCAGAGGTAGGAAAAATATGACACTTTTGTCTAACAATAAGTAGCTTACATTGTTGTACCAAAGTGAGTATGAGTCAGTGAGTTAATCTGCATTGGCAGCATTTGCACTGGGGACCATCTGCAGCCCTGCTTGTCTGAGCATCAGTAATATTCCTCTGTGAATATCTCATCTTGATGGTCAGGGGATGCAGGCAGCCTCTTTAAAGAGTTCCATAAATGCTTATAATTGCTGCATTAAACTTCAGTTTATTATTTTCTCCAGGTGCAGGTATGCGGATGATATGAAACCCCACTGCATTTACATACAAATTGAAGATTTTTATTAATCAGCCCGGTAACAGGAATCAAACAGCAACACTCCATCAGGTCCTTAAATACATTTGGTGACATTTTTACCATGCATTAGCATGATAGGGCAAGCAGAATATAATGTACCAATGATTGCTTTTCCATTGAAAGCACAAACGGTTTCATTTTTCCTGTCATCTCAAATAAGTGTTAAAGAGGGTTTGGAGGCTATTGTGTACGTTCCGTATGCTAGGGACTTACAAACACTGATGGCCACATTAAATAACCATTAGTGGCTCGGCTTAGATCATTGCAACATCCCTCCTCTTCAGAATTTATTCTTTGATTTAAAGTGAAAGCAATCTGTGACTGCTTTCATAAAGTCCTTCGGCTCCCTCCATTTTTTTTTTTTCCTCAAACAAAATGCATTACAACAGTAATTTTATGACTGTTAAGATAACTGCCGTTAACAAGCACTTAATTAAAATGTACAATAAATAGCAGGCTGCAGTCTTATCTCCTCTCATGAGCTCCCAGCAGCCTGAGACTCCAATGCACAGCCCTGCTGTTCCTCGGCTTGTTTGCAGATTAATTGCTTTTCTGTCTGGCAAAAGCTGCTTCTCCTTCAGCCAGATCGTAAATGACCAGATAGGGACTTTATCAATCAAGCTACTACTTTCTGTGATCACTTCCATTCAACACCTTCTGAATTTCGCATTGAGAGGAACAGAAGTTATAGAGATAGGATTTAACATCTTAGTTTTTGTGTGCTTGGAATTTACGATAGTGCTGTCACCATTTGACACTGTTAATCTTTACATACAATACCCTTGGAGCAAGGCTGGTTTTGTTCCTGAGCTGGAACTATCCCTTGTAAGAACTGTGAAGAATACATATGAAACACAACCGCGATGCTCTCCGTAGCGCAAGGTTACACCTCTTCCATAATCTGTATGCGCTTGCTGATGTGGCTCGGCATCTCTCTGTAACCTTGGTTCCTGACCAAGTTAGCAGTTCGCAGTTATATTAATTGAGATCTTGTTTTCTTGTGATTACTTATCGTTTATATGGGGGCAGTTTTCTGGAGGCCTCAGCCGTGGGTAAGCGCCCCAGTTTGCGAGGTGCTGGATGTGCCGTCAATGAAAACCTGTTTATGCTCAAAGCAGCTTTTGTAAAAGCAGAAGTTAGAGTTTCCCTATCTAGACTTTGCCTATCAACAAAACCCCAGTACATACAGAGTTTGGAAATGCAGCTGTTTGCAGATGAATTGTGATTTCTGAATTTAATAGGAGGATCTAAACAAGTCTAATCACGCTAGAAATGCTATTCTTTTTACCACAAGGCTTTAGAGAACAACTACTACTTGCAGAATACACAAGAGTTACAAAATGTAAATGATGCCAGAGTGCAAATGTACTGTAGTCCACTTTTGAAATGCAGTCCTTGAACTGCAGTAGGTATGTTGTTTTCTTGTTACCTGCTCAGAATATAAACAAATCTCAAATTTACCAGGTTTATCTCTCTTGCTGAGCGAAGGGAATGGCTTCCATTGGAGTTCTAAACATGCACTGTATAGTACCTTGGAAAATACACTATATTAACTTAAGGCTGGCTTCTGAATGCACATGAAGCTGCAGTGTTAAACACAACTTGTGTAGCTGCTTCAGTGTCATCACTAAGGTCAGTCGTCTTAAACTAACCCAAAATGCTCACACCTTCCCCCCTGCCTTGTGCACTGCTCTCTGGATGCAGCAGCCCTTTGAACGTGGTTTGGTGTTGGTTGTTCGGGCGTTTTTTCCCCTCCTGCCAGTCAGAGAGGCAAGGGACTCCTCGTGGAAAAGCTTATGCCTAGGAGAGCCAAAACGCGGGAGTTCCCTGACAGCAGTGTGTAGATTTACGTTAGCAACCTCCAAGGACATTTGGAGCATCTTTGCAAAGGATCTTTTCCTGACGGATCTCCTCCGAGTGGTCTGCTCAGAGCGTCTTTCTTAAAACAGACCACCAAGAGCTAATTGTAAATGAATGGAAAGGAGAGTAGTCCTTACTACACTTTCGCTGGCAGATGTGCTCTCAGACAGCCCCTGAGCCCCTGAGAAGATCCATCAGGGGACTCAGAGTGTTGGGGTGAGTGGTGCACCATGGAAGAGAAAACCCACAAAGCAATGGGAGTGTTCTCAGCGCACAGGAATGAAGAAGCTGCTGATAAAGAGTTGCTATAAAGCTGCAAACGGAGAAAATACTCAACTGTTTGGAATCCTCCGAGCTATTTGTCATGGTCACTACACTGCTACCACATAAATAAGCAAACAAACAAGCACAAAAGATAAAGACAAGAAATAATCACTGAGCATATCAGCAAGAAGAGAATGCAGCCCTGTGAAGATAGTAAAATTACATACATAGGTCAAACCAATTTGCACTGTAATCCTGCTGCAGCTGAACAGCCCCAATCTAACACATGTATGCACGGACATTTGCAGCTCTAATGTGGTTATGACAGAGAAATGTTATTATCAAGGTGCTCATGTGCACAGGGGTCAGAACATCTTATACCTGTAACCATTAGGTGAGCAGACAGATTCACAGAACACTCCTTTGAAGGAGGGAGATATAGAAACACAGTAGTTTATTGTGGGTTTTTTCGTATTTAAACTGGATTTATTCTTAAATTAGGTCTTGCAGTTACACAGCACTCATATTTTCCCATGGCATCTGTATGTTTGAAATTCTGAGTCCTTGCCAGTTTTCCCTCTGCTTTTATACATCAGTAAACACAGCAGGTTTTGCTTTTGGACACCTGATGTCTCAAAAGAAAATTTCTGCTTCAAGTTCAGTTGGTGCTTAATTTTGTGGAGATGGCATTTGTGTGCTATGCTAGCAACAGGAGGACTTTTCTTGAGGAGATCTTGTTCATTTCAGACTCTTTTCAGAAAATTTGTTCCAAGTTTGGTACCCCTCTCTCTCTCTCTCTCTCTCCCCTAATGATGTGTTGTTTGTGAAAGCTTTGTCCTGAAAAATGAAATGATTCAACATAGACTGAACTTTTTCAGGTAACACTTGAATGCTGGCTCAAGGAGCTTTGTTGTATAAACCACATTTCTATGCAACTTGCTGTAAGTTTCTTTGCAGGTGGGAGAGAAGAACGTTAAGGCCTAATTAGGGCTCAGTAACAGAGTACAGCCACGGCTGATTAATCCAGATCATCTCACTCTGCTAGCTATAGCATGTGTGTTTTATTTTTTTTTATTACTTAAGAATTTATTTTGAAATTACGCTGATTAAAAAAGGCCATATTTCTATCAGTACCTACATTAATTCAACCTTGTAAAATTTACTTCACCCACTCAGCTGGGTGGAGTGATTTCTTTTTTTTATGGATGAGCAGATGTTATAGCTGAGCTGTCAATTTTTATATTACTTCATTAATTTATTCACGAGAAATGTTTTAATCCCAAACACTCCACTGTGAACAAGTGGCAAGATTCCTGGGTTCTGTGACACCCTGTAAATTCAGTGATACCTTCTTCACATTCTGCAATGGAGACATTCTCAAATCTGGCACAAGCAAGTGTAGTATGTACTGAATATTGTCGTATTTTGACGTTGCATTCAGTGTGAAGGCCTTTGCTAGTTCAGCTGAGTGAAGCAGTCTTTACCTGTGCAAGTCAGTGTAGCGCCATGTAAGTCAATGAAATAATTCAGTCGATGTTTTCTTGTTGCAATGTTTTCATTGTAGCCCTCATAGTGATAAGATCTGTCTCCATCATTGCATAGCAAGGGTACAATCCCAAGGTACCGAGATTTCTAGTTACCCTAATTTGTTTGATAGAATCCCATGGGTTTGTTTAAATTATTATTTGTTTATTTAATATGTTAATTCTCAGCTTGTGGAAGCACCTCATAGCAGTTATGGTGGGGAACACGAGAGGATTGGGCACTTAAGAACTAGTGAGAATTTTGAAACCTGAGGGATGTGAAACAATTTCGAACTGTGGCGTTAATGCGACTAAATACTTCTGATATGTGGGGAAGTAGGTACTGGGAAATACCGGGGGTTCTTTGGGGTTTGTAGTTGTCAGCGAACACATCTTCATGTAACAAATACACATTTTGAAGATTATTTTTACAGTCAAAATAGCTATCAAAAATAGCTGGCTTCTGCTTTTTTCTTTTCTTTTTTTGCAAGCACGTCCTGGATTAGAGCCGTGCTGTGAGTGGCCAGCTCTGTGATGGATTCTGTTGCAGAGCAATACACAAACATGTGATGTAGCGCAGTTGTTGGGAAACTTGGATGCATAGCGTACTTGGTATGGCGATGACAGCTTTTTTAGCTCTACAAGGAAAGAGATACATACTGCACGACCTCCAAGTATGTATTCGGAGCCCTGCTCAGCACTGCGGATGGCATTGTGGAAAACCAAAAATACCCTTCTTAATGCAGCCAGTGTTGAGAACTTCATTTCCTTAAAAAGAAAGCTGGAAGACTTCCCAGACTGTATATGTGTGCCTCTAACTTCAGAAGACATGACTGTACTAGGAGCCTATGAGTAAAATTAATATTAGAGTGCTTTCCTGTTCTCCTTCAGTTTTCTCATTTTAGCCCTCCTAATGATCTCGGTTCTTTCTCTCTCCATCATCACATAACAGGGGCACAGATCCTGAGGGAAAATAATCACGTACATTGACTCCTAGCTGGCTCAAGATCACATTGTTTGGGGTTGATGAACAACAAATGGTGAACTTGGGTAGACTAATTCTAAGTTAATTCTCATTGAGAACAGAAACTAATAAGAATATTTTAATTCACTTTACTATGTACTTATCTCACATTTAAACTGATGTTTATCTTAATAGATTTTGTGGGGATCAGATACAGACTACTGTGAATGGGCTGTTCTAGTGACATTTACAGCATAGCTGTATGCAGGAAAGATTTCAAAGCTCTGTTAGGGAGTCTGTTCTACAAGGGCTGGACTGGAAGAGATGTCTAATGCAGAAAATGTTGTTTTAAAAATTTTGGTGATAATTGGTCTTTATAATGAACCAACACCATTCCCTTTGAAATGAGGAATGACGACCTTTGAGGTAGTCAAAATGTGCATCCTTTCCTGATTTGATGGGTTAAAGAGTACTTGTGAGTGTTAATTTACTCAAGATTTTTTGTGTTTCATCAGTTCCTTGCGTGCTTTTTTCCCTACTGGAAATCTTAATTTCGATTTACATTTAGGTTGAATTCAACTTAATTATTGCAAGAGATTTTGCTCTTCATGACTTGTTTCTGCCCTCTGGCTGATCAGTGGTCCATGGTCAGCACTTGCATCCACAAGAGGCCTAAACCATGTCAAGCACTTTCTCATGTAGGGAGGTCAAATTGAAGAGGTTGGAAGGAGTGTTTTAAGTCACAGGAAAGCATTTCATTTACATTCAGGTTGTTTAAACGATTGTTAACCACTTTAAAAAAAGACATGTTTCAAGCCGGTTTTGTGTGACTCTTCTCTACTTTGTAGCAACCAAATGGGAATCACTTCTTAAAGCTTCTCCCTTGAACATTAGCTTAACTTTCAGTTCTTCTCTCTGTCCTGTGCCTCTGCATTTCGGAAGTCTGAGATGCTACACCAAAGGCTGACGAGGACTAACAGAAGTCTTATGGCAAGCAGAGAGTCCTGCTAAGGTGATGCCTGTGACAGCTTCCATTGAGAGAGATTGTCCCAAAGAGGTGTGATTTCCAGGTGACCGACACTTAATCATCTTCGATTGTGGAGAGGAGGAAGCATTAGCTTTCATCTCACACCGATCTTTTGGAGTAGACATGCATCCAACCCAGAAGCTCAGACCTAGAATACAGAATTTGAGGGAAAAGTTTGAACAGAGATCTGAATTTAGCTATGCCTTCCTGCTTTTAGGTTTGATTGCAATAGGATCTGCCACTGGTGTTTCCAATCTGGCACATTTTCAGGCACATGTGTTAGGTGCAAGCACTGACTTAGACCCAGGTGAATTTTGGTTTGAGTAACCAAAGTGATCCGTTCCCTTCCGTCCCTACAGGTGCTGTGGAGATGAGTAGGCTCCTTCTACTCACAGCAGAGCAAGGTCAGGAGGGTTTTCTTCCATGTCTTTTTGCCAGAACAAATACTGTCTGATCTGGTGTACTTCCATCTGGAAAGTGTTAAAGCACAATTCATGTGTTCGCGTTGGACATGCATAGGTGGGATGTAGTTATGAATTTGTATTAGGCAATGATATTTTTGCTGTGCATTTGTTTCGGCAGAGAAACAGTAGTTGCAGTAGTTTTAAGCTGTGTGATGTGATATTCTGGGAAATGTAAGTTCAGTTAAGGCAGCCTGAGGATTACAGTGGGTATTAGTATTAACCAATTACAAAAAAAAAATCTTGACAAATTAAATGTCAACCCCTACCCAGCTGTGGCTGTTGAAATTCAGATCCAGATGCAAGATTGGCATCTTGTGTGTATCTTTGCTATGCTGAAACGGAGTGGCAAAAAGCAACGATATTCTCTGTCTCTTAGCTAGCAGTTAATCGAGCTCGGTGTCTCAAATATCTCCTCAATGATCAGCAGTTCTTAACTGCTCACATTTTTCATTCTTCCCATCACCTGAGAAGGCTTGTCTATTGTTAAACCAACCAGTAGTAACTTCCTGGTAAAACAAGATGAAACAAAGCAAAACCTTTTTCTTCTTCTGTGAGGTCTGTTTAATTTTAATTCTGTTGCAGAATACTTTTCCTAGCTCAGTTATGAGTGGAAAAACTGTTGTCACTTTGTACAGCATTTCAATGCCAAGTTCTTAAAAGCAGTGCGATTGGAAATGGTAAAGACCTGGGAGGTCATCTAATACTGGCTATTCCCAAGCAGGATTTTTTCCTATAGTGTGTGTATATATATTCCCTAGAGCTTTACCAAACCTTGTTTTTTAAAACTCTCCATTAATAGGGCTCTACTTATTTCTCTTGGGAAATTGTTGTCCATGGAAAAGCCTTCACAGAATTTTTTCCTATTACATGATAAATCAAAATTCAAATTTCTAGATGCAGCTAGTAATGCAGAGATCCTTGGTGAAAAGTTTTGCTCCCTTACACAAACTGTTGTCTACTGCTGGTCGCATTTCATTTTTCTGAGCATTATCGCTGCTGTTGGTATGTCTGATGTACCACGTCTTTTCTCCAGGGGCCTGACTAGAAGTCACTTGATTTTCAGCATCCCTCATCCTGGATCACCGTGCTGCCTGGGGCAGAGCAGAAGGAACCCCTCTGTTCTAGATTCGCTGTGACGAGTGACCTCTGTCTGCTTCCAGCCACAAACCGAGGGCCCAGGCTGCCTGCGGGCACGGGTGCGGGAGGGACGGGCACGCGCTTGGCTTCAGGGGAGCAGCCGTCGGGCCCCGAGCTGTCGCGGCAGCAGAGTGGTGCCTCCCCCTTTTGCTCGCATTTGTCTTTTCTGCTGGTCATTTATTTTTGTTTAATGTCAGTTGTCCTAACGAGAGGCCTTCCTTCAACCCAGGGCCAAGTCCTGGCCTGTGTATTACAAGGGGTAGGTTTTGTAATTCATCGGCAGTGTTCAGAAATATCTCCCATGTGAAAGAAAAAGCTCAGTAAGAACATAATGAAGAGAGGCAAGAGGCTAGAGAAACTTAGAAATAGACCTGCAGACTTAGCATTTGGTTCGTATTGGCATTTGTTTGAAATGAATTTGAACTACTAAACTGCGGGGTTCCGTTCTGCTTGTAGCTGGTATGAGTACAGAGGAGCATAAATGTAGCCAGTGGAGTCATGCTGAGTAGATTCATGTTAAATATCTCAGGTAGCGCATCTATTTAATCAATTTATTATAAGATTCCTTTGTGAAAAGGAACTCAGTGATTTCTCAAAAAAAAAAAAGTTATTCCATTATGCTCTTGTTCTGATAATTTTATCCCTTTCTCTTTCTCATTTATATTTTTAAAACTTCTGTAAGCCCTAGTGTGCTTCAAAGGCATAGCCAGATTTCCAAATTTGTACAGATTATTGCACTTTATTATCTACCTACCACCGAAGGGCAGCCCCTCTGGGCTGCGGCACGCTGGATCAGAGACACTGGCTCCGTGCAATGTGCTGGGTGTGGAAAGTGTGAAAGTATCTCATGCTGGAGGAGAGCAATGGGGGAGGTCCTGTTGTGGAAATTACTAGCTCTAGCTCCGGTCAAAAGTGCTGTTAAATCTTCAGTGCTCAAGAGGATCCTCAATGATGTGTTAAATTCAAAGGTTTCTAAATTTAGAAGTTTTGCTTTCAGTATAAAACTTGTTAGAACCAAGTTTTGTTTTTTTTTCCTATAAGCTGTTATCTATAGAAGGACACAGAAGCTGTGAATCCTTTAAGTTGTTGCTTAAACACCAACATTTTTGCAGCCTTGTTTAGCAGGCTTTTTTTTGGTATATCTACCCAGAAAGTCTTCCCTAGAGAGGGCTTCTTCCACTATCTGAGACAATTTTGTCAAATGCTGCCTGCGGGCTCGTACTTGTCTCATGTTTTTTTAGCCTATATAAATATAGCAGATTCATATTCTGCATATTTAAAGGACAGTAATTATAGACAAAGTCTCTGAATCTATAAATCTGTAAATCTCATGTTTCAAAAGCAGATTTTGGAGGAATTGGTGTCTAGTGGCTCCTGTTGACGTTGCCTAGTTTGTGAGTGCTCAGGGTCATGATTAGAGAGGAGCTGTACTTCTGTCCTTACCCTCATCTCAGTATCCACTTTCAGGTATCAGATGTACATTCACCCCTGGAAATGGGTTTCCATTCATGTCAGACCAGGTCCTGGCCTGTCTGCTTGAGTTCACTCTGCCAGAAGTATTCTTCAAGGGTCCGTCACCAGTAGTACCTAGTGACCAGGCAGCCACCCATCCTAAAATCCATTTTGCCTTTGATTTAACAGAAGCTAAAGAAAATGTTAAAACCTCAGACACTTCATGCATGTCTTTTTTTTGATGACTGGCCACTTTACTCTGTGGTGATCCAGGCAGGCCTTTGCTGAACTCTTAGGGTGTTACATGCCTCAGACCATCACTCTTCTTTGAAGAGTTACTCTCTCTGAAGAGAAATTTTCTCATGAAGCTGTTTGGGTTCCTTTCACTCAGCAGAGATGTGAATTATCTTGCCTCATTTATTACTGTTCTTTTAATTTTTACAGCAGCCCTCATTTGAAGTTGAACTCAAACAGTAGATATCCCAATACCTGTGTCAATACCCAATATTATTTAATAGTTAAGGGAGAAACCCAAGGCACTTCTTATATTATAAACACTATATTGAGCGTTTCTGAAGAAACAGACCCAGGTCATCTTGATCCAGTGGCTCCAAAATCAGTAGTGGTTTCTGAAAAATGAGCTGTGTATTTCCAGCTTCTTTTTTACCTTGCTGAGTGTTAAATATTAGTGTCTCTCCAAGACAGGTTGTCAGATGTAGACAAGCATCTTTGTATAGCCGTCTCCTCAGGAAGCAATTGCCACACCTTTGAAAAACTCCTTTGCCAAGTGCATGTTAGCATTAAGCGCTGGGCATTTTAGAAGGTGTTGTCAAGAGGAGCATAGGGCTGAATTCTACACCTGGGATTTAGAAGGTTCTGCAGAAGGCCAAAGGGAGGGCAGACAGCAACGCAATGGAGGGATTAAAATTAGGTGCAGAAGAAAGAGCAATGGTGATGATTGAAAATAGCACAGGCCCCAGTGGTGAAGGTAATTGTGGCAAGACACAGCTTGCTTTATATTGCGGGATGATCTGCCAAAGGCAGCTATGCATGAGCATCACTAAGAGACCCACTCTAAGTCTTAATCTGATCCCTTGGTCCGTGTACCTATAATTAAAACCAGAAGTGAAGCCTGCGATGCCGTGTGGAGAAGAATATCTAAACCAGGTATGCTAAGTTTGCATCCTGTACCTTCTAAGGTGAATAGGGTGATATCGTTCCTGTAATTTGTCATCTATAGTTTGGTTTAAGAATAATTCACTTTCTAGGTGTTTGCTGTTTTAAAAACAACAATCACAAAACATTGAAGAACTTCAGATTACAAGATTCTGCAGTAGAGCTTTGGCTGGCTGGTGTTTTACACAGACTAATATGGCTATCCTTGTGGATTTAAAAAGACAAAGGACATGAAATGACCATGGTTTTCCCTGTAGTTCATCTTCACTTGTGCTAGGTCTCAGATGTAAAGAGAATCAGACCGAAGGTTATTAATTGCTTCTCAATTAGTTTGAATTCCTCTGGATCCAAAGCTCGTCCTTTTTGAATGCTTAGCCTTTTTTTTTTAATCTCCTAGCACTCTAAGGAGTGTGGGCTTGGGGCTTTATTCGAAGTTAAATTAAAATCCCGTCTTTTAGTTGGGGACTGCATTCTGCATAGGAACTGTCTCAGTGCACGTACGTCTGTGGAGCACACTGTGAGCAGTGCCTGGCACCCGCTGCGTATCAGTAACTGTATACAGTGATGCGGGCTGTATCGTGTGTCCGAGCTGGTATTTCAGCCTCCTCTTTGCGTCTGAAGAGTTTTAATTGGACAAAAGGCCAATTTCAAGTTTGACAATTGCAGTTTACTGGAGTCGGTGCTGAACACTGAGCAAGGAGCGCAGTGGGGTTTGTGTCTGGTGCGTTCAACAAGGGGGCAACATACTTTCCTAGGTTAAAAAAGGACATTTTCCACACCCTCTCGTACAAAATAGGTAAAATATGTGAGCTAACCTTGAACCTCTTCAGCTTGTCTCCTATTTCTGTGTAGAGGCTTTGCTCCTTGGAAGTGTAGAGGAAGAGCTGTCCATGTTAATGAAACCTTCCAGGACATTGGCATGGTGTGGACTGATGTAGGTATGTTTCATTTAGAGCAGGAGTCTGTCCGGCTCAATGTGTTAAAACTGCACCTTGTCCTGTGTTCTCACTCGGATGAAGGAACCGTGTTCAGCTGGCACTGGGCTCTACTATTTGGGCTGATAAGGTTTAGTGTAAACAAACGCAGGTCTGTGGATTATCTGGCATGAGGATCAGTTAGGGGTGCTGGCTTCCTAGAGCCTTAATCTAGTTGGCCTAAATGATTTATAAACTGGCAACATGATAAATGTTGTTTTAAGTGGACAAATCACATTGAAGAGGTGTAACTTTCTGTCAGTATGTAACATGACCGCTTCTCTTAGGGGAAGAATAACAATCACAAAGAGCAGTGAGGGTAACAGGATCACAAGTAGGCATATTCCTTCTCTACAGCATAAATCATTAGAAGGGCATTTTTTTCTTTCCTCTCTGCTTGTCCTTCTTCGTCCTTTCTTTTCTTTTTTTTTTTTGGTGCTGTTTTCTAGCACTTCCATATTATTTTGGAAAGCTAAACCCTCCACTTGATTTGTGCTGCAGTTTCTTCATAAATCTATGAAGCTTGTCTCCATCAAGCTGTATTTTCCATTAAAATATGGTTCCCAGGTGATTTCCAATACTATGAAAAACATGTAGCCATAAGTCTTTCACTGATTGTTTATTATCTGTTTAGGTGCTCCTGAGGATTTTGACAGCTAGGACTTGTATCATATGTAATGTAATAAAAGTGGATGTCTTCAGCGTAACAGGGATAGCTGGCCTTTCATTTCTGTTTGCCAGGGCTGTATTTGTTTTCTGTGTGTTGGTTGGATTTTTTTTTTAAATATAAAACTTCAAGTCTGCTCCAAATCAGGTCAGTTTAAACTTTGTGTTTTCTTTGCTATATAGATGAACAAAAAACCCAAAAGAAAATCCAAACAAAACACAACAAAATCTTTCCTGTTATAAACAGCACAGGAAAGAGTAACAACAGAGCTAGTATTTACTCTGGTGGAGGAGGAGATTTATTTCAGCCAGTTTCCAGCATGGACAGACTGTTCCACCTCTGATTG
This sequence comes from Psophia crepitans, assembly GCA_013399095.1. Lineage (NCBI taxonomy): Eukaryota > Metazoa > Chordata > Aves > Gruiformes > Psophiidae > Psophia > Psophia crepitans. Next base: position 1,651,983 of record VWZZ01006669.1, read on the forward strand.
CAGGAAATGCAGCAGCACTTTCTTTGTCTGTTTTGGGTATGTGTAATGAGCACCTTGTGAGATGAAGAGTATAAAGCTCCTCACAGTAGCTGCAAGAGGTTAATGCTTCAAGCTACTGGTTTGTGGTGAAGTTTGTGAAAACTGGTAGGAATTGGTTAACAGTGCCTATCTGTAGGCAACAGTGCAGCTCTTTTGCAGGCAAAGTTCCCTCTGGCCTTAAAGAGAACTTTGGATTAGGATTGCAGGATCAGTCTGTGTGTAAGCACTGATTACCTGGTAGTATGTAGGAAGGCTGAGCAAGGAGTAAAACCTTACCTAAACTCAAACAGCATACTGTGAGTTCAGTACGTCAAGTCTATGTATACCACCTCTGTTACCAAAAGAGATGTTACATTTTCCTGGTCTCTGTGCTGGCACGTGCGATGCGTTGCAAGGAAAACCGTAACCAGCCTGGCACCTTGCTCTGGAAGACTTCTGTTAGGAAAGTTTGACAAGGATGGCCCCACCACGGGGGAAAGGGGAAGGGGGGACTGTCTTGGAGGGGGGCTAGGAGATGAGGTGCGGATGAGTGTGTATTTGCTGACCCTGGTTAGTATCAAGGCCAGGCTCATGTTGCCTCCTCATTTCCCCATCAGGGGAAAGGGAAGTATTGATTATTATTATAAACCTGCACAAGACTCAGAAGGAAAATAACTAGCAATTATTAGCAAGATTTGTCATTTAAAGGTTGGCTTTACAACAAGCAAGCAAAATGATTTACTCTGGCCAGTAAAACTACCCAGCTTGGATTCCAGTGCCTTTATAATGTGGAATGTCCTCTCCCTGCCCTGCGAAGAGATGTCCTTCCCGATGGTATTCATGCAGTGGTTAAGTAGATTTGATATAACCTTGGGTTTACATTATATCTTCTCCAGTTGGACCTCAGAACTGCTTGTCCAATGAGAAACTACCATTTCCTAAATGCTTGGTAAAGCACTTAATTGTGAAAATAACTAGTTTACCTCACAACATCAATTTGAAAAATTACTCATTAATTTTTGAGGTGCAGCCGCCTTCCCTGGAGGACAGAACTACTGATCTCATCTGTACCTAAAACCTTGGCTTTGTTTGCTAGCAGGCGTGTCTGATCTGCAAATGAAATTTGGCTTACCGTCTCCGTTTCCTTATAAACACCCTTGCCTGCACCTTTGGCAGAACACATGATAATTAAACAGTTGTGGCTTATGCTACGCAGGCTGAACAGAGCTAGCAGGGCAGAGTTTCGATGACTAGCGTGCCACACAGAAATACTGTTTCCCTCTACTTTCCAGTGGCATTTACTGTCAAAATAAAGTTGAAACTCTCCAAGAGCTATGTGAGCTTAAAATGTTTCGGGTTTGGGTTTCTTCCTTATTTGCTTAATATATCATTATTTAAGCCTAAATTGTCTATGCAGCTGGTAGACAAATAAGTCAACAAAAGTGGAGCACAGGGATTTGAAGGAGGTGATATCTGAATCAGAACTACCATCAGAGAAATGCTTTCTTTACATATAATGGTTTTAAAGCATACAGATCTTGTATTTGAACCATCCAGTACATTTAAACTCCAGAGACAGTTAACAGCCGAGTTCCACCGATGCAAACCACATCCATAGACATGTTTCTCACTCTTTGATTTACACTTGCTCGAAACTGAAATAAGTTCAACTGCTACATTTTTTTTAGTAGTTTTTTAATATATTTTGTTTTCAAACAAAATTGTGTTGGATCTTTGTTTCCACTGGATGCTGGCCTTCACTAGGTAAGTAATTCCACATGGAGACCTCTCGTTTCCTCAGTTCTTATCTTCTATATTGCTTTTAGTCTACAGAATTGCCGTTCTCTACCCTCAGCCTTGACTGTAGCAATTTCATCTTCTGCGACTCAGCCCTCCTTTTGTCCACATCATCCAAGGAGTGTTCCAAGGTACACCAGGGAAATTGGACTGGGATGTCCTGAGACTTCCCAAAGCCGTGCATAAAGTGTACATAGGTTCTTCATTCTAGTTTTTGACTGGCTTCCAAATTTACTCCCAATGTGTTCTTTCATCCTTACTTTATAAATTTAGCACTGATTCACCCCTGAAATGAAAACCTCTTAAAGAGCAAAGGTTGATGCAGATAAAACCCTACAGGTTATGATCCATTCATTTAGAGCCAAATGGCCCGCTCGTTAATGTCATTTGCCTTATGACCAATTACTTGATATTTCCTTATTAAGCAGAAAATCACTTTTGCCCGGTGTTGTAAACTAGCTTAATAGCACTTCACCTTCTTACGCATCATAGCAGTTGGAAAAAGAAAATTGGGAACATAGGGTTCATTTACTGGCCATTTCAGCATTTTAGAGGGTCCTTTTATTTTTAAATGAAAGAGGGTAGTCAGAATATTTATCTTGCCTGAGTAGGGACATTAAAACTCCAAAAGGATGTTACTCGTGAATATCTTGGTGCTCTTGTTTTTGGGGTTACAAGGCTGGACCCACCAGCTTGGGAGAAAGAAAAAGCTTTAGTTCACGGGTTGTCTTTCTTGCCCCGACCCTCCTTTCCAAGCCAGGCCTACAAGCTCTGTTTCCATCCGCCCTGGTGCACCAGTCTTTCCTGGCTGACTATGGGGTTCATGTCGTTCCTAAAGGAACTACACAGGTTTGGAAGCAGCCTGCTTCATCCGACCTTGAACATCAACATTACACTGTTCTTTTTTCAAATAACGTCTTGTGATTATATGGCCTGTGCTGTTCCTCTTGGCTGTTTTGGGAAATTGTCATTCTCAGCTTTCTCAACCCCAGGTAATTTACTCCCTTTTTTCCCTTGATAGAGCAACATAATTTCTCTATACTTTGGGTATTTGCATGCAGCATTCAGTACATATTTACTATATATACATATTTATAAATTTAGACAGCAGCCACCCTTTTCCTAGTTGAGCAAACTGTGTGCTTTTAGCCTGCTGTCCTAGAATATGTCCTTTGTGCCCCTGAACTTTCTACTGTCCTGTTTCAGTTTGAATTTGCCTTAAATCGGATACATTAGATGAGGGGATCCATACCCAACGCTCCAGGACCTCATGGTACAGAAAATTGTCCTGTTTTCCTGGGGCTAACATGCCTTGACTTGTGTTCTAGGATTGTGTTCCACTTCTTTGTGGCCACATCACCACGCTTGCTTGCCGTCTTATGAATGACAAACATGCCCAGGTCATCCACTGTCACTGCCAACTGAGATGTTAGCATTTCACTGCAAAGTTATTGTTATTAGTTCCTAAAAGCATTCACTTTTTACACTTCTATTTTTAACCAGTATTTCCAAACCTCTAGTTCATCCCTTTGTTCTTGTGGATGACGTCCAGCCTTCCCTGTATACTGGTAAAGCCTCCCTTGGGCTGAAGCGGAGTTACACTCTCACCTTTGTAGTTTGCGTTTAGAAGAGTTGAGCCATTGCCTCCAGTGAGATTTTGGTCTGCAGTAAGACAGCAAATGTGTGGTCAGAGGATGTACCAGGATGATCTCTATAGCTGGCTATGAGCATGAGCACAGTTACTTGAAGGTACGTGTGGACATTTCCTAGTAGCAGGTTATAACAAATACACTCTCACAGTGGCTTTAAAAGAATCCTACACTCTGTATTAATCTATCTGATGGAATAGGATGAGTTTCAACTACTAAACCCTCCCTCCCGAGGCCAAATGCTTTAAAGTAAGATCTGATGCAGATCCTTATCCTAGGACTGTCAATAATGTCTTCAGAGCACATCACCTCTTTTTCCTTTCAAATGTAGTTTATTCATTTACGGCTGTTTCCAAGTCAGCCAGCGGTTAATATACAATATTGTGTAAATTGGGTGGAGCTGATTTAATTAATAAATAGCACAGAGTTTAGTTAAAAATTTACATTAGTATTGCCATTGACAACATGCAAAAGTCATAACTAGGACCCCTCCCCCCATGCACACACACAAAAATGAAGAATTGGTTATAAATTTCCCAAAGATGAAAGCTGAGATTCTTCTTTTGTGTGTCTTCCGACTCTGGAGCTTTCATGTTTCAGGCTTTTCTCCACCACTGTGAGTCCTAACAGAAACATCTTTTGCCCCTTTCTTTAAATGTTAATTGATATTCTCACCTAAGCTCACTTGGCTACAGGGCTTGCAACTTTTAAACAAGGTTAAACCAAAAAAAATTCCAAGAAGATGCCGTGAAAATAATGAAATATTATTTATTTTTTTTCCCTCCCTAAAAATTTCATCTGTGCATAGGTAGGCCTGGAAATATTTCTCTTTCTTGCCATGACCAAAGTTATTTCCCCAGCTGGTGATGCGTCTGAGGAATGTGTGGAGTGCTGCACAGTAAGAAGTTGGCCTACTTGGCACCAAACATTTGAAATACGGGTTTGATGCTGCAAAGGGGTTTGTGCACATGGGCGCTACCACCACCATGCAGTTGGGACCAGGGTTGGGTTTAATAAAAGAAATGTGGCCTGAATTGTGGTAGGACTGCGGTTTCCACTGTCCAGAACCACAGGCTTTTGTATTCCTTGTTGTATTTATGAAAATTATTTGATGCTGTGAATAATTCAAGGAACTTAAAGACTATTGGGCTGGCTTTTTAATCTTGTGTTTCGTTTTCCTTTTAAACACATTCGTTTTCAAACTTGTGGTTTCCAAATGGCAACAACTGTCATTTCTCTCAGGCATAACTCAATTAAGGAAAGTCTCATGACACTTCATACTTTTTGGTTTATATGTAGAAATTCTCTGTCAAGAATAATAACATTCTGGTGTCAGTTCTTGGATTTGCAAACTTGGAATGTGTTTTCTGTGGGTCCTCATCATTTTTCATGCTAGGGTGAACATTCCTGGTTTGCTCTTCGAATATTTGGTAAAGCAAACACAAAAAAAAAAGAGGGGAAAAGTTAATAAGTATAAAAATGGGAATGAATGTTGTAAGGAATTTCCAAGTATTTGCCCAGCACTGGCTCTTGCACATCCTCTGCTTTTGCCTGAACAATTGGCCTTACTTTAAACATTCACATTTGAGCAGCTGGATTCATTATTGAACCAACTATCAAGAACCAAGGGATATGGCCTTTATCAACTTTAATAAACCTTTGAGGACTGCAGAAAGAATACACTTGTCTTTAAAGATAAGTCTGTTCAAATGAAAACTAAACAGAAACTCGGATCAAATTCTTGCTTGTAAATGCATTGTGAAAGCCAGCTGTTCGGTGTTTTGCAATAGAAATTAGTAATTTTAACAAAGCATTATATTTCTTTTGATGGCTTTACAATGTTAATTCTCTCTTTTTTTTTTTTTCCTTCTCCTTTGACATGGAGATCAGAATCTGGCCTGTATGTTGTAATATGGTGAGAGAAGTATACAAATACAAGCATGTTTAAATATGTGGATACAAGTCAGGCTATTAATTCAGAGAGCCTTGCCACATTTATTAGTGTACTATGTTACGAGATTAAAGCTATAATATAGAGTTATGTGAATTATAAACATCTCTTTAGCAAGTCATATATTAACCATAATAATTTTGAAAGGGTGGAGTGTAATTTATTGAACATTGTAAGAAAAAATAAGGTAAATGAGTTAGCTCAGGGGTGGGGCGGCAGCAAACTGCTTGTGGAGACTCTTACTCCCTGAGGTGATAGAGGTTAAATGCATTACAGAGCTTATAGGCTTGCTCCCTGGAGAGAAAGGGGGCCAGACGTTTCTAGCTGACATGTCAAGGACACCACACACTTGCCCTCCTGACTAATGGTAAGATACTGAGCTGATAGCAAGGTTGCAGTGGCAATTTTCAGAGAGAAAAATGGAACACAATAGGTGGCTCCTAATTAGAGAGGAGGGCAATATGCTGGGACAATCTTAGCATTTCAGAGGTCCACTAACTGAAGGCATGGTGAGCCTGAGACCAGTAGGACGGCAAAGGTGCATAATAATGCATATTATTAAAGCATTAATGGCCAAGAAGACATTTAGGTGAAGTTTCCACAAGCAAGCGTTCTCCAGTTTAACCTGTATAAGATTTATAAGCTCACACATCAAACTCAGGCGTGGTCCTGCACCATTGAAACCAGTGCGCTTCTAGCAACAGGTTATATAGACAGGCTTTCTCACGCGAGTTTCCCCTCTCAATCGCTAGCTTTATTAAGATATGTAGAAACAGGAGGGAGGGGTACGCTATACTGATGAAGGGGGGATGTGTCAATGGATACGCACATGAAAGAAAATGCCTGGGGAACGGTGGGATTACTACGTGAAGGAGAGAAAGTTGTAAGGAGATCAGAGTGTAACAGTGTGTAAAGGGAGGACTTGGAGTAGGCAGGTAGAAGTGCAAGGAGGGAAGGGAAGCCGGTAGGGAGCAGCCCTAGTCGATCCCAGTGTCGTGACTCAAAACAACAGTTATTTCACATTAAATTTGGGACCTCCAGACTCTTAAAAAACCCCACCACTTGTGTGATGGAAACAGAGATCTTCTAGCTAGCAGATGCTGTACAGTAACATATTAATGAGGCTTGGACCTGGAGAAGCCTAAGCTGTGATTCCTACTTGAAAAGCTATTTTACTGCAGCTAATTTAAGTCTCATCAGAAAGTGATTTGTTCCTTTTAATATCCTTCTAACATCACTCTTCAAGGAAGTCCCAGATACAGCAGGGGATTACATAGGTAGGCAGGTAGTCTCAGAATATGGAGTGGGCTTGAGGAAAGTGACACTGTTTCTTTATGAAAAAATCTCTTGACAAGTCTTAGATGTTGTCCTGAAGAGCCTGATGAGAAAATGAGGACATAATAGATAACACAAGAAAAAGGAGGACTTAAAGACCACCAGCGTGTTCCAGCGTTTTCTGCTGCGCTGAGACAGACCTTCTAACAGGGGAAGTGAGAAAGCGAAGGTGTGGGTTTTACAGGTAGGCTAGAACTGGTTTTGAGCTTAGCTGCTTGGTAGCAGAGACGTGCAAAATGTTGCAACAGATCACACTGAAAGTTAGGTGGAAGGAAATGCTCCATTGATTTAGGTACACGACACTCACGCAGCAAGAAAAAGCACAGACCTGTCGCTCCCCTGCCAGGCTCCTGCCTTTCCAGCTAGCTACCCCTCTCGCCCAACAAGCCTCAAGAATGCACACTCCCTTAATCCTCTCCTGGGAGGTTTGGGGCTTGGTGGAAGAAAGGACCTTTAGCAGAAGGAGGGAGGGTTGTTTGGAGAATGAAATTCAGTAAACTCCAACCTCCAAGTGAACCTGCTGGGGCTGATTTGCTGCCAGCCCCTGGGAACATTACTGCAGCACCCAGTTCCTGAATCCCAACAGCTCCCACAGCCTGGAGGGTTCATGCTGCTCTATCTGGCACCTCTTTCCATGTCAGAACAAGGCATTGTGTGTGCGATTTCAACATGCTTCTGGTTTTGTTCTAACTGCCAAGAAACACTAGTTGTGTTATTATGAAATGATTGAGGAGTATTTGCTCATACAAATTATTTGTTTTAAGAGTTTAGTAATTAAATGTCAACACACGGTGTTGGTATCTGAAAAGCTCTCAGGTGAAAGCCCTGCTCTAACTTGAAACTATAATACGCTGCTGCTCTTCTCTCAAAACAGATTTGTTCCAAACACCCTATCCAGTAGAATGCATCTCGCTGTAACACGTACGGTCTTTGGCCTTCAAAGGCACCCTTGTGCAAAGGGCGTGTTGCATTAATTTGTTCAGCCAATTTAGGGTGTGTGGCATTAATTTGTTTGGCCAATTTGTTTAGAATCTGGCAGAGCATAGGCACCCAGTGCAATGTCTGTGTATAATGCCTGTGTCATCTCTACACCAGATCTCAAGAGCAAGAGATTTACTACGTGATGCCTGGCCACACCTTGAGTCCGTGCTCAGGAGAAACAAAGGTAGGAACCAAAATGACAACACACTTGTTGAGGGCGAGTATGAAAATGCTTTTTACACTTTGAACAGCTGATTTCCACACACGCTGCCTGAGCAGCAGGAGTAAGTTATGGTATGAATGCCATTCGCTGCCATCGCTGACTGTGGTTCCCCGGGACACAGCGGATAAGGAAGCTCCGCTTTACCTCGGTGGAAAGCCACGCAGTTCAAAATGAAGTGACAAACTTTTGGTTCAATAGTGTGTATGTAGCTCACTGCAGATTGTTAATGCTGTGCCCATCAAGGTTTTGATTTGCATGCAAACCACTGATTGTAAACCTCTGTGATTTTGTGTGATGCTTCTCTATTATTCTTTTTTCTGTAATGGAAAAATGGAAATGGCTCAAGATGGATGGTAAAGTATTTTCCAAAATATTTCTTTGGAAGGACCAGCTAGTTATAATTAAAACTTACAAAAGTGACCAAGCTCTTACTTAAAACTAAGCAGCCATTGCCCAAAATGTGAGCACCCATGGACTTCAGCAGGAGCTTCCAGACAACCAGCACTACGCTTTTCATTGACTTGTTGATGAAAATCCTTTTCTTAATTTTTTTTTTTTTCCCTAAACAGGCAAAAAGGCCTTGGATAAGAGCTGATGGGAAAGACTGTAACGTTTTCTATTTTTCTTTAAAATTTATTTTTCATGAAAGTCTATAGTACCAGCTAACTTTCTTCAGAATTTAGGCTAAGTGTCCTGAGACTTGTGCTGTCATTCTGGGAGCACATCTGTATTCTGTGAAAGCTGGGCAGTGACGACATGGCAGAGCTTTTGCTTGACTTAAGTTAGATTTTTTCACCCTGGGTGTCTTACACTGCTGAATTTAACAGAGTAGGTAAGCACAAGAAAGGGTAGCAGGGCTAGATGGGTATCCATCTAAACCTTCATGTACACATATACGTTGCGAGCTGCTGTCAAATAATGGAGCAGGGTGAGAATTTTGTGACGTTTGTAAAATCCTTACACTGTGGTTTGGGAAAACGTGTACAAAGTCCCCAGGCTTGTTCCCTGGGCGCCTGGGAGTGAGGTCTCACTGAGATGCTGCAGAGTGGAACAGCAGCGTGTGAGGAGCGTGCTGTCCACAGCATGTGAGAAACACCGGCAAAGGCAGGTGCGCAGAAATGCTCCCGTTGCCCGGAATCAGACTGCACATTTCAGAGTGCGTTAAGGATACTAAGGGATGACCTGCGGTGAGCGATACGCTGCGCAGCCTAAAGCCAAGGGCTTTATGTCAGGCTTAGAGATTTTGAATTGTAACACGCTTTTCAAAGAGCCTCAAAGTAATTAGCCTTTCGCTCCAAGTTGACACACTTACACTTTTAATATCAGGAATAAGAAAAAAGACTGAGGCTTCTAACCTCAAATCCATAGCAGCTTAGGCACTTTCACCTCGCCGGTTTTGTTATGACAGGTCTTTGTTTGGCTGATAGCGAGTGGTGTTTTGAATAGAAGTGCTTTTGCTGCGTGCTTTGCTACTTTCCCGTAATAAGGGAGGACTTGGAGGTTATGCAGCAAGGTGCTAATTGACATTAACACTCCAGACAGGAAATGCTGACACAATTTAAAATTAACATCCTGTCAATATACTGCTGACCTGTGTTAAATGTGTGCTTTGTCAAACGTTCAGAATTAGATTTTAATACAGAAAGAGTCTAGTGCTGGGAGTATTGCTGGTCTGGAGAAAACTAAATTTAATACAGTGAGAAGTCACCCAACTGTTTTCCGTTTTAGCTTACCTTTTCTCAAAGAGGGAAAGGTAAATTTTGCCTCAAAAGGTCAAATAGGTATAAAGCTGTCTACGAGAGCTAAAAATGATACTGTGTTTGTTTGTGATCAGTTATTGAAAGAAACCGTCCTTCAGTTCTCTGTTCGGTTTAGATGTCGCCTTACCAATGATAATGATTCCTGGAAATGGATTTTTCCAAGGACTGTAGCAGATCTGTGGCATCCTGCACCAAGCCAGGCTATCCTGGTAACCTACCTCTAAATTAAAATGAGAAAAAGGCTGACAGAAAAAAACCCAGCATACAGCAATGGACCATAAAAGTGGCTCCTTTGCAAGTGCGTTACTCGTTCCTTAGCAAAGCAGCTATGAGGATATTTCCACTTCTAGTGACTCCTAGGAGCTGGGAGAATTGCAGAAGGGAAAATGGTATCGTAGCACTAGTTTTCCAGAGAAATAGTTACCACGTGACATGGTGGCATTTATCAAGAGCCATCAAAAGGTACACAAGCAATCCTAAAGCACAGTGTGGCTCTGGGATGGTGCTGTACTTCTCCTGTTGTGTAGAGACGATAGCAGCTACTCTGATACACAAACTGACCCACTGGCCGCTCACGGGAGAAGCTCTGGTGGTACTGGCACAGCGAGCGGCCCACTCACCGTGATGCAGCTTCCAAGGAACGAATGGTGCCCTTCGCTGTCACGCCAGTCAGAGCCTTCTCTTCGGGAAGGGGGAAGGCACGAGTCCGAATAATGCCGAATAAGAGAAACAGAGCAGGCTCGGGTGTGGTCTGGTCTGTGGAGGAGGCTGTTTGCTGAACATGAATCAGAGGTTGTCCCAGGCATTAGGAACGGCACGAAAAAAGGCATGAAGCCAGGAAAAGGTGATGAACAAAAAGGAAGCAATCGGAGGAGAATATCGGGCTGCGTAGAAGGCGCCGGAGGTGGAGCAAGGCAGTTTGAAATGGGAGATGTTGGTAGGGGCAGACCTGTGCAGGCTTAGGGAGTGGGGAAATGTTTCAGGAAGGTGGTGCAAGCTACATATCACTCCTGGCAAACTTCCTCTGAGAAAACAGTAAGTGGGTGGCCCGTTGCTATTTGTGCTTCCCACTGATGGTTCCTGGGAGCTGGCCAATATTGTGTGTTGCAGTTAAGGTTACAGCGAGACTGGAAAAATATTGGCTGTAGCCCTGGTTCTGCAAATTGTTTGCACAGGGCATCTATTGCTGTTAATGACTGAGTGCTCTGGAAGGCGGCCGTTTGAGATCACGTGCGTGAACCAGGGGAAGGTGCTCCCACGGGGAGACACTGCTCTACTGGAAAGTGATGCTTTAGACCAGCTGCCACATTAGGTGAAAAATCTCCAAAGCAACAGCCACAGGGTGATCCTATGCTGTGTTACAGGGTACCAGTTGGGCTCGTAGGGCGGCTGCTCGAGCTATGGTGGAAGAAAATGAAAATTGTAAATGGAATGTACATTGGAGGCTGGGACATTTTCTCTGAAATCGTTTGGCAAAGGACTCTCAGACCAAAATAGTCACCATCAAATGGGCTGTGCTTTGCTCTGTTTCAGCCCTTTCCCGCAAAAAAAAAAAGGATTCTTATTTCCCATTTTTCTTGTACAAAAACCAGAGCAATTTCTCAGTAAGGAACTCAACTATCGTGGTCATACTGTGCTCTTGGGGAGGAAAAAAATTGCCTTCCACTACAAAATGTTTACATTGGCTGCCAAGGTTTCTCCCGATTTCCTCTGTTGGGAATGAATAATTAAGAAGCGAACTGAGAGGTGAAAAAGGCTTCTATGTGTTTAAGTCTAATGTCACAGCTTTCCAAGGACAAAGCTTTTAGTACATAGAAAGGTTTCTCTGTCAAGCAGATGAATTCAATAGCTAAGCAAGATGCCAAGAAGAGGAGTCAAACAAAGCAGCGAATTCCCAGTAGGAAGCTTTTAGTATGCACTTAGGACAGGTATTGCATGAGAAGGATGCAGAGCACACATATGTGGGACACACAGGCAACACACATAAGGTGTTAATAGTCTAAGCTGATGCCAAGGAAGAGAAAGAGCAGACAGGGTCAGCTACTGTTTCCTGAGCTAAATGTTCCTTTTCTTATGGTGGTCAGAGCCAGGGGTAGTTTTACAATGTGCAAAACATGCACTTGTAATTAAAATGAAACTCACACTGACAGAGAAAGGGGATGGGGGATGTTGACCTCACATGCTGCGTCTGTAGAGCATTTGGGGACACATTCTTTCAGCAAAAGTGATGTTGGCTTTTGATACTCTTTTAATAAAAGGTGAACAGGAATAACGTTCTGTTAATTTGTATGCACTGCATGAAGCCATTCTCAGGAGAAGGCAGTGCTGATGGTGCTTTAGGAGAGAGAACTACTCTTCTATTTTTTTAAATTTTCTATCTTTCTATTTAAAAACAGGGATGGTGCCATTGCTTGTAAATAGCGGAAACTAAAACAGTGAATAGGAGACAGAAGAAATTGAAAGGTTTTAGTTATCTGTTCTGTTTGTTTTCTGCTGTTGGGCTTTTCAATACTACATCACACAGCTCTTTAGGCAGGTAGGTTTGCAGTGTGCCTTATTGACATGTCTATCCAAGCTTGGCTTGTAAATCCCTTTGGAAATCTGCCCTTTTGAAATGAGACTTGGAATAGGAGCCACTGAAAACTTTGTCCGTTTTCAGATGCACCTTGGCTGATATAGGGTGGCCTGCAGAGAGAAAAGTGTGGAATTTCTGTGGCAGAACCAGCGTGCCACTGACCCTCCGCAGTGGTGGACAGAAAGCCTATATGAATATGGAGGCTCAGATGCTCAGCTCTGAGTTGTGGCTGGAGCTGTGCTTTTCTGTTGCCTGGGGGAAAATCTCTCCCCTGGTCTTCTGAATTTAAGATTCCTGAGGAGGATGGAAAAGTCTGCTCCCTGCTTCCAGCCCTCCTAGACTTTTTAATCTCCTGCATTAGCCAAAGAATCAACAAGTATATCATCTTCCTCGCAGCGAGATAAGATCCTTTAAGAGGCAGAGCACTCTGCCTTCCAACAAACTCATGCATAAAAGGTTAATTTAGAGCGTGCAGATATGTGTGTACGTTGGGCAAATGAAGAGCTGGAGGGATTCTTTTTATTCCTCCCATTCTCTTAGCGTTGGCTGGTGAGTGCAGGTTGAACGTATGACTTTACATTACGGAGCACCTCTCCATCACCCGGGCCTTTTGTCAATTCACCAAATGTGACAATTACAGCATTTCAGAGATGAGACTTTCTAATCCTATTACTCATTCATCAACCTGCGGATGATAGCAGAAGCCAGATCGAACAGTGCCAAAAGAGCAGTGAGGAGCCTTCTCCAGTGCTGTGAAACTAGGCTTAGCTCAGGCACAATAGGTGTGTAATTTAAGGTTTTGTTGAGCTGAAATCCAATCACATACTTGACTGGTAGATCACAGAAAGACACAGACAAAAAGAATGAGATAATTCTACCTCACACAAACACTTGAATCCGGCTTTGACTTAATAACAAGTGTGTGATCAACCTTACACTGTTTCTTTCTTTTTTTTTTTATATATGAACCTAGAGATGGGATGGCACTGAAATACTTTACCTACTTGGGTATCAGCCAATAATATTAAAAAAAAAAAAAACCCAGAAGGAAATGGAGGAACTTGCTTAGACAAATAAATGGAAAAAGTACTTGTGCTCATAATGTGAAAGATAATATGAAAATTTAACTTCTGGGCTTAGCTCAGTTCTATCTTGTCAGCATCTGATACCTATTGCTTTCTCAAGCATGGAGAGGATCTAGCAGAAATATGAGGAGAACAAAGCTAAAAAAGTTAAACGTTGACTACAGAAGAAAAAAGTATTTTGTGAACCTTATGGCACGCTCTCTCTTGCAACTAAAAACTCCTTTTACTTTGTTCTATTTCAGATAATTGCTGCAATTGCAAGAGGGATGGTGGGAGCTCTCACGAGTGGGTGAAGCAGGTGCCGAGGTGCTGCAGCCATGTTCTGCTACTGGTCGTTCAACCGTCTGCAGGGCAGAGGGAGCTTGAAGGGGAGGAAGAGGGGTCCTAACTGCTATCTCTTGTGGAAACAGGTAAACGGATTCACTCTGTTCTCTGTTTAAAGAGGTAGCTTTTCATTAGATAGGGTATTAGATTCAGTCTTGTAAAGGGGAATGTTCAATACAGCCTGCTCTAGAAATGGCCTTTGTATATAGGCAAAATAAAGTCTAGGGCATGTAAGTTAAAAGCTTTGATAGGAAAACTCTCTGCAATAGGAACATTTGCATTTATGTCCATCACCATCATCAGTGCTGTTCTTCTATGTAGCGTAGCAGTCCAACTCATCTGGCCAAGTAAAAGTCTTCTGTTAAGACCAAACTTCAAAACCCATTTCCATAGTTTTGGTGTCCACCTTGAGCTCTTTGCACTAACAAGTCCAGTGGGATTAACAGTGCAAAAAATTTGGTATTAGTTTGTGGGTATCATGAGCTGGACTCTCAGAAATATAGAGACCCCAAACTAAAGGAGACATTAAAAACATGAGTACAAACACACTGCTAGGAAAAATGGCAAAAAGGTTTAATGGCTCAGATCTGCCAGAGGAGCAAGTGCTCTAGTACAGTCATTGAAAAAATGTTTGGTTTTGGTTTTGTTTTGTTTTGTTTTTTTTAAGTTTGCAGATGAAGAAATGTCTTCAAGCAACTTGAATTGACATGAAAGGCTCCAAATACCTTACATCCATTATGTGAGCATTGGGTCACTAATGCGCAACCGGCGGTGGCAGCTGTGAACATGGGCAGGGCATAACGCAGATGGAAGCCAGTTGTTGGAGCTAATCTGCAGCAACAGGTAACACTTGCACTGTCCTTGCGCCACAGCAAAGGAGCCGAGCCCTCGTGTTGGTCATGCAGTGTCTGGGGAGGGAAAAAACCAAGAAACACAGAGAGATAAAAAGGAAAGGGAATCTTGGGGGTCAAAGAGTTAAAACGAAATTTGAAGTTTGGCATTAGTCATAAGAGACCAAAATCCAGGCAATGTTTTGCTAAAGAAAAAGTAAATAAATTACCAATTTGCAGGATATTAGACTCAAATGCATAAAGAAACAACATCAGTGGAAAGATTCTTTTTTTTAAATAAGTGAATTAGAGGGGAAAAATCCCACAGCAATGAATTTGATATTCAAACATGACAGAGAGAGGGATATTTTCAATGGCTCGTAGGAATATGAGGAGATTGAGATATGTTCCAAATGGGAAAAAGAAGATATCCACCACACAGCATAATCTGAGAAGCTCAAATTGGAATCTAATGCGGTTCCCAAACTGCAGAGATCTCATAAACATAGAGATTTCATTCAGCAATATAAACTCTGACATTTGACCAGACAATTGCCTTGGGGGCATTAGCTAAAATAGCCTCAGCTTTAAAATTGAAATATGAACTTCTGAAGGCTTTGGTAGGCGCTTTCCAGTGACACTGAGACAACCAATATGAATAGTGGCTGCTGGATACATCAGCATCCCTAATTTAGGAAGAGGCTGTCGATTTTGGCTATGTTTAGCCAGAGATATCCTCTCATCTACAAAAGTTCTTTCCCTTTGGTTTGTGGATGTAGGTACCTCAGCTGTCTTTCATCACCCTTTTTGCCTGTGAAGCAGCCAAACAACGTGATCCTTTATGGTGCATAGCAGAGTTAGCGTGCTGGGGCGGTGATGCTGCTCCTCGACGTGGCATTCGCAAGGGTGATCCTGGAGAGGCTGGATCCTTCCATGGCTTGGGGGGTGCCTGTGCAGGGTAGCACTGAGATCGCTGTCATCTTCAGGGAAGGAAGTGCCAGGCATTAATTCTCCTACCTGGCACATGAATTTTCTAGTTCCTTTATGCTGTGAGCCTCAGCCCACGAGTGGCAACCCACTGTGGAGCAGACCCTGAGGCTGAGCAACAGTTGCCAGAACAAATGCAGTTGTCAGTGGTCTCTGGGGGCTGCAAGTGCTCTCTGTGGGAGCTGTTTGATGTCCCTGACCCCATACTGAATCAGGAGGGGAGGGAAGGAGGAAACTGCATTCAGCACTGTCTATACAAGTACATCTGCTAATGACCTGTGCCTGCTAAGGTGTAAATGTATGCACAGTTCAGCACTTCAGCAAGTGCTCTCCCTTTATAGACATGCACGCACACTGCGATGGTATTTTTAATAGGTACGCTCTTTTCATGATGTTATACAGCTCCAAAATCCTACTGAGATTAACAGTGAGAGAATAAATGCTTCTTGTTGCTGCTGGTTTCCCAATGTCCTGGAGGAACAAGAGTGGTACTGGTTTTAGTTTGCTTTAGTCTATGCAGGTGAGCATCTGCTCATCTGTGTGAGCAACGACCCATCTCCTTTAGCTACCAAATCAACTGCTGGGACAGCTGCATGATTTCCCTGCTTTTGTCCAATATAATAAAGACAACTAGCTAAACCAGCTTACAGATCATGCTGTCTTCCTGACAAGAAAGTACCTTGCCTTGTGTGCTCCCAATACAAGGAGAACCTGTTTGGTAATGCTGTCCATATGGTCCCTTAAACGCCATGGCCTCTTTCCCTCCCTAAACCAGCTCTGTGTGTTGCAGGTCTTTGCTGACTTCAGCAGGACAGCATGTTCGGAGGAGAGTCAGCTTGGTAAGTCACCCATGTACTGCACATCTGTGCTGGGTGTCTGTGGCCGGGTGTTGGTACCTGGGGGGGCTGCAGGGGGGATCTCTGTTAGGAGACCAGGGGCTGCCCCATGCCAGGTGCAGCTGGAACCATCTCTGCAATGGACCTACGGCACAGGACCACAGTGGAGCAGGTATTTCCCTGCAGCCCATGGAGAACTATGCCAGAGCAGATATCCACAGTGTAGCCCACGGAGGCCTCCATGCTGGAGCAGGTGAACATTCCCTGAAGGAACTGCAGCCTGTGGAGATGCTACACAGGAGCGAGTTCTCATGGCAGGAGCTGGAGAGCCCAGGCAGGAGCAGAGTTATCCTGAAGTACTGCCCATGGGAGGATCCACACTGATGCAGGGGAATAGTGTGAGAAGGAAGGACTGGCAGATGAACTGTTATGGACTGACTGCAGCCCCCTGTTCCCTCTGTGCTGCTCAGGTGAGGGAGAGGTAGAAGAACTGGGAATGAAGGAGTGAAATTGAGCCTGGAAAAAAGGAGTGGCATGGGAGAATGTGTTGTAGTTTTTGTTTCTCGTTATCCAAATCTATTTTAATTGACAATAAATTAAATTAATTTTCCCCAAGTCCAGCCTGTTTTATCTGTGACAATAATTGGTAAGTGATTTCCCTGTCTTTGTCTTGACCTGTGAGCTTTTCCATCTTACATTCTCCTCCTGTGCAGTTGAGGAGGGGGAGAGAGACCAGCTGGGTGGGCATCTGGCCAAGGTCAACCCATCACAATACATGAGCTTCAGTAGGAAGAGGGATCTGAAGTTGAGTTGTACAACTTTAACCAAGCAGCATAAACTAAATATTCTTGTGTCTACCTGGAGTGTGTGGTGGGTCCAGCTTTGGCACTCCTCAGGCAGTAAGGTGCAGTATGTGTTATAATGCAACTGGTCTGGTCCTTCCCTAACTTCTCCAATCAGAACAGCCAGGACAAACGCCACTTCTTCCCCCTGGCCTGTCTCCCCCTTTGCCCTGCCCTCTGTGGCCCTTTGCAGCCCCGTGCAGCAGTGGCAGACCCAGCCTCGCTAAAATCCTGCTCCCTGCAGTAGCCTCTAAAAGGTCAGCTGCCACGGGCCACTGGTGGATGTTTTCGCATGACTCCTTTCTTTTTATCTTCATACTCTTTCCCTCAGTTCCTTGTCAACTCTAAGAAAAGCTCTTCAGGGCCACAGAACTGGGGGCAAGTTTGGCCTCAGAGAAATTTCGGTACCATGTTTCTGTCTCTGTAGCTCCCCGATCGGTGCTGTCTGTTGCTGTAAAGTGTCAGACTCTGCATTGGTTGGTAACTAACAGCAGCAACACTTAACGAAGCTGAGTGAGGATGATGTTTAAGCATTTCTCATCCTAAAGAGCTACCATGGCAGCTGTAGAAGGCTCCTAAAGTCTGGGTGTGCTCTGAATAACCTCTCTCACTATGGTTCACATTAAAATTTTTGATTATCTGTCAGACCGCTGTGCCCTTGCTCTTGAGCTATCAGAGTTGCAACACTCTGTAGAAGTCATTTACTTGCCAGCGATACCGTTAGCCCTTTGTGAACAATTAAGCTGAGGTCGGAGGTTGTAATATATCAAATTTGCGGACCGTATTAAATTTTATTTTTACTGAAAGGAACTTTTTGTCTCTTTTATCAGGAGGAAAATTAAGCTGTGAACTGGAATTCCATCAGGCTGTCTACTGTGAAGCCCTGTGGCTTTAGCAAAGGGGCAACAGTGGTCAAAAATGACACTCAAAAGGTAAATTTATTTCTTTTTTATTAAAAAGGATAAGTTATGACCTGTACAGTATATCTTAAAGAAGGCGGGAAGTTAACGTGATACACTGTATTTCCCCATTTCTTTCAAAAAGCCTCATCTTGCAACGTACAGGGAAGTTCTGGATGGGAGGGAAGGGGGTGCCGAGCTACCACTGAAACTGCCCCGCTGGCAGCAGCCTGTTTCTGGTTATTGGATGAAATATTGGAGGTTCTCTTACGCTCTGAAAAGGACATGGAAGTGTGAGATAACTATTTTGCCTGTGTAATTATAAATGGATGAAGGGTTCAGGATAAGCTTTTAGAAAGGATTTTCTGTTTGATTCTGGAGTTGAAAGTTTCTGGAGGTAAAGTTTTTAAAACACATCATCAGTGTGGGCCTCTTCTCTCACCAAACCCACTTGGAGTTCTGCAGCGAATTTCTGGGAGCAAGATCACTTTCAAAAATGTTCTGTCTGTGAATTTTTTGCCATTCTGAAGAACTGTTGTTTATTAGATAAATGGAAATTATTTTATTACAAAACCATACTACAGTGAAACCCTGTGTCATTCCCTGCTTTCCAGAGAGCGGATATTTTGTGATCTAAACACCAAGTTAGAAATTCCCAGGCGCGCTGGACACCTGGCCAGCACCCAGCCAGGCTGACGCTGCCTTTCGCCTCTCCGGGGCTGTATCCTGTAGCTTAGGGCAAGGGCTGTCTTTCGGACCTGAGCATGCCAGTATGTTCTTGTGTACTTGTTCTCTTCATATGGGTATAAGATAACGCTTTTGGTTTTACACATACGCCAAAATACATGTGCAAACCTCAGGAACTTGCGCGCTGACCTTGTCACTACCTACCTGCTCTGTCTACGTGCAGCTGGCCAGCTGTGGCTTACACACGGACTTGTGTAGTTTTGTGTGCAGTGGTCAGTGATACCAAATTAGGCTGCAAAGATCCAATGACCTTTTAATTTTTCTGTAAGATTAAAGGTTTGCCCTGCTATATCTGGTGTGGATTTCTCCTCCCCTCTTCGCTGCACAGTGTTATGTTCCACTCACCCATATCTCCCGTGTTTCCACCCTAAAGAAGGTGGAATTTCAACAGCAAGAAAGGGAATTCTATTGTGCTCTGTATAATTTGAAGAACACCCTGTGGGACAAATTGTGCAATTCTAGTATTCATTATCTCAAAGGTAGACAATAGAGTAGACCGTAGTAGGAAAGACCAATGAGTAGATCACTGATGATAGTTTTTCAACTTGGCACATTATTTGATGATAAGCAACTAAAACAGTTTCTCAAGACCTGAATCTCTGGTATTCAAAATGCCACATAATGTCTGTGTGGGAACCAACTTCAGTAAACACGTACATGGAGCTCACGAGCCGTGCACGGGCAGAACTTGCGTTAGAAGTCTTAGGCCTTACTGATTAACAGCTGAGACCAAGAGATTTCTGTTGCTCCCTCCAGCTCTAAATGAAAGACTGGTTCAGAAGGGAGAGGGGAAAGGGAGCACGCAATCAGTCTGTAAAGTGAATGGTAATGTTTTAATTACAACTCTATTGTTATTCTTCTTATTTGGCTGTTTGGGGTTGTGTAGTTTGCATATTCATTCCTTTAATTCTCACAAAGTTTTTGTTGTTGGTTTTTTTTTGTTTGTTTGGCAAAAGTTGGACTCCAAAGAGAGAGCAAACTTGCCATTAAAAGGTTATAAGGCAAAGAAAGAAAAAAAAAGGGCTGTGTATTCCAAGATTCTTGTGGGGTAAGGATAGAATGTGGTATAATTTTGTGGAAATAAGAGATACAAAGATTTTTTGTAGACAAGTGCAAATGAAATGATGTGTGGCAGCACGATTTTGGTGTGTAATGAAATTTGGCCAAGCAAAAAACTCCTCTAACCATCCCCCAATGCAATCAAAGTGAACTGGTAATTTTTATGAAGACTGCAGTACTTGCCAGTTCCCTCTTTCAAGTGAAGATTTCCAGGGTATTTATTCTGTCAAAAACTTCAGTGAAATACTGAACTACATACTGGTTAATTCCTTTCCCATAAAAGACATGTATTCACAATATTTTTTGTTTGTTTCTTTTTAGCAAATAACCTGTAATTCATAACAGACTTCCAGGTCCTGTGAAAGAGAGAAGATGCTGTTCCTTCGCACAACCTTTGCATCTAAGGAAGTAAGTTGATTTCCTTGTAGAAACACTATCACAACTACAACTTTCTTGACTGGTTCTTTATGTCCTCCTGTCAAGCATTATTCTCATTACGTGGACACTTCTCAAGGTTTTGTGTCAGTGTGGATTAGACTCATAAGAGCACGCTGAGACGTGCGCAAAGCTGCGGTGTCTTCCACCCCCATGGCTGCTTTGAGAGGAAATGGGGTTCCGCTTCTTGCTCTGAGGTCAGGATAGTGTTAGAGGTATTTCTTCAAGCCTAAGCCAACCTCAGATATTCCTGGGAGGTACACATGTGCTGGAGCAGACTGGGGTAGGGCATGAACATAGACCAGGGGTTGGAAAATGGGTTTAAGGTTGATTTGGGGAACGTTTTCTTTCATTGTAGAATTAAAGCCATAACAGTCAATTCAAGCAGCAGCACTCTGATGCCTTCTCAGAATGATGGCATTCTGCACACCTACTACACACCATCAGGGAGCGGGGGGAGTCCACTGCAGACTCCGCTCATGTAAGCTGTCTCTAGCTGTCACTAGAGATACTGAAAAGTACGTCACCATCACAGGTATTTCCTGCTGCCGTCAGATGATGTGTAGTGACTAAAAGGGTTGCCAAGGATGAGAAAAGAACAGGCTGCAACAGCCAATATTTAATAAGTGCATCCGGAGATTTTTCAGACTAATTTCCATATTTATACATACTATATTTTAATATGGCTGTGCTTGTGCCCATCTACATTTTTCCTGGCTCATGCTGTCTCCAGGCCTGAGAACTTTGTCTTTCCATTGTGTTCTGTCTCACAGGCATAGTATAATGACAAACCAATTCCCTTCCTTCCTAGTTAATGAATAGTTTCTAGCGTTTTCAGGCAGGAGTGTTAAAGAAAGCCTAGCTTTCAGCTATTAAAAATATTCAGTGATATTTATGACAGATTTTCCACTTCTTCTTTCCTGCTGCACATAATCTTCAAATCATTAAAGGGAAATTCTGAGATTTTCCATGCTCAGTGCTAATGTAGCACTTGTTTCGTAATGGAGCTTGAAATGGTGGGTTTTTTGCTCTGCACACGATTAATGCTAAAGTCCACATCCTTATCTGATAGAAAACACCAAGAGCTCCACTGAAGTAAATGAAGTTAGGATAATTTGCATCAGTTGAGGATGTGGCCCTCTATCTGGTTGACATTATCATGCCTGCTACAGTATAGACACCAGCTGGGGTGCTGTTGTTTCATTCCTCTGTGGGGTAGAAAGGGCCTCAGTGGGGGAGAATGAAAGTGGAGAATGGCCATTGCCAGTGCAAGTTAGGAATGTGCTGTTTGAAGTATAAGCAGATTGAAATAAAAAGAAAAACTCACCATAACGTAGTGAGATGCAACCAAAAGGACGTGAACTTGGTGAGGTTGCTCCACTTCATGTTACTCTAGAGGGATTAGTGCTCTGAACAGTTTCTGCAGCCCATGGCTGTGATCAGGGATGGGAAACTTCTCCCATGCCCTAGGGTTTCGGGGTCAAACTAAACTGCTTAGGGGCTGTACCTCAAAGCCATATGGAGGCTCTAACTCCTACCGTGCAAAAAGCCCTGTTTCTCAGGTGGGGCTGGCAGGAACCAGTTCTTCAGCAGCTGCGCTGGCTTTCTATTTGCATTTGGATGGAAACCAAGAGGTTGCTTTTTTCCTCCCTGACTTTGAATATAACTATCTCTCCTCCTTAACAGTGCCCTACTTCTTAAACATTGACGCTGTTTGCAGTGCTGTAGCTACCTGGTTCTGGGCTTTTGTTTCAGAACACTGGTGCCATAATATTCTCCACTGGAGAAGTCTTGCTAGAGGCACTGTCTCCTCTCCAGCCTTAAGGAGAAAGCATCTTGTCTCAATGGCACAATGGGAACCTGTGGGATTGTCATTCTGCCCAGCGTGACTGAGAGCACTGTAAAATATGGTATGCATTTTTAGTAGGTTACAACTGTGTTTCCTGGGCTGAAGGAAGAAAATATAGAGCAAAAGAAATTATGTTTTTACTCAACTCTCTTTATTTCCCCAAATAAACTTTTGCAGTAGTTTTTCATTAGGAATCTTCAATAAAATGAAACCTTATAAATACTCGATCCAGCTGCCATTAAAATAAGAACAGAATTCCTATTGAATTGAATGAGGTCAGACCGAGGCTCCAAGTGAAGGTCAATACAATTTTTAGTTCCTTCTCACTCCTTCGTGCCCAATCCGGCAGTTACACATAAGAAAGTTGGCCAGCTGTGAGATGGCAATTCAAGAGGGATGGGTACGCCTTGGGATCCATCGCTCCAGCTGTCTCGGGCTGTTCTGGTGAGCCAGAGGTTTGTGCTCTTCAGCCCAGGGATAGGGAATTACAAATGTGTGCTGAAATAGAAGCCAGAGTTCAGGGTGAGGATACAGCAGAACAAAGCCCATTGGTATGGGAGAATTCTAATAAATGGCATGAACAAAGCACGATCATTTCAAATTCTTGCCAAATGTGACTTGTGATTGTAATTTTTCTTGGGAATATGGCCTTTCAACCAAGTAAAAAAAAAAAAAAAGAGTGAGAGAGAAGCTGGTGATCTCTTTGGAATTAAAGTTTTAGGATATGACATGGGGAATTAGACGTGGGCCTCCCGTTAGCAAGAATGTTGATGCCCGTGCATAGTTCTGAAAATAAACCCTATCTCCATCTCAGTTGTTAGTTTGGGGACTTTTTTCTTCCATGGAAGGACAGGCGTAGGTGTCACCGAGGAGAGTAGATCTCATGATTGCAAACTTTTGATGTTATTTTCAACTGCAGTAGTAAAACTGAGTGATGACATGTAGATGTCCACACCTGAAATATTTACAAATCAAACTGTGTAGGTGCCTAGGTTTTATGGTGGCAATAAAATATTGCTTAGTATTTCCTGGTAAATTTTTAGACCTCGGTGATTATCATTAAAAGAGGGGAAAACAGGGAGCTATAGCAGAATTGAGAGTATAATTCATAAGCCCTGCTTTTTACCTTGGACTTGTGCAGTCAGGTGACTGCTCCGTAACGCTCAGGCCCCTTCAACCCTCTATCATAAGCGCGTGCTTTTGGCAAGCAGCTCCACGGAAGGCTGGGAAAGGGATGATGACACTGTGAAGTCAGCAGGAGCATAAGGTGGCAGTAAAACATAATGTGCAGGACAGTAAATTGGGACTCACATCATCAAGTCCCACTGCAGCACTGGGTATAATTTGTGTCCTCTCCGCCTCAGTTTCCTTCTGCGTAAACAGTGATGATCTTTTTTGTGAAGTTCTTTGGCATCTGCAGAAGTACTGTAAAAAGACTTGCTTGCTATTATGCGTATCTTTAAAACAAAGCTTAATGCTTCAGCGCTTTGCTGGGTTGGGGTGAACGTGCTTAGCACTTGGTGTGATCATGCTGTCGATTACATAGGCAGTGGTTTGTAATAAGAGCCTTATCAGTAACAAAAACCCTTCTGTCATTATCAGACAAGCAACAATCGTATTTTAAAATGGTTGCCAAATGTGTTTATTTGAAGATGGTTGTTTCTAACATGGCTCAAACCATTGTGTGGCAAGTGTTCAATTGCTTCCCTCTAAAGCCAACGTTTGTAGCTTGGAAAACTCCGTTAGATAAATGTCAGTTTCTGCCACAATTTGTGGAATCAATACAAACTAAGTCAAAGAATCACAAACAGTAATGTGAAAATAAAACGATCTGCGTTATGGTTTTTAAGTAAATGATGATAAACTAATAAATGCCATTAGCTGCTGCCATTACTTTGTTGAATTTAGCTGATGTTACTGTGTTGACTTTAAAAGCTATCAGCTTAACTATATAAATCCATTTGACATGTCTTTATTCAGATAAAACTTTAATACTGCAAGTGTAGCAAATTAGATGCAAATGCTCTTTTTATTTTAAGTATATTTAAAGCTGCCTTTTCAATGCAAATTTTACAGGAAATCTCAACAAGCTAGGACAGACATCTTAGCTGTCAGCGTGCAGCACTTTCATTTCGGTCTCAGGCATGGGAGCTGCGTTTTGTCCCTGCAGACTGAGATAATTAAAACTACAGAGAGATGGTTTTAAATATACATGATACACAGTTACTTAAATTGTGGGATAATGCATAAATGCAGCCCTTAACATTTTGGATAGCACAACACTGGCCAGATAATGTAGCAGAGCGGATTGTAGAGAAAAAAAATATTTTTGTGTAAACAATTTAATGGTGGTTTGGTTGGTTTGGTTTTTGGTTTTTTTTTGTTTGTTTGTTGTTTTTTTTTTTTACTTTTCACCTGAATTATTGAGTAGGCACAGAAATACCAATTCAAAACCTGGGCTGTGAATGCCCTCATTAAAAAGATACGATACCATTAACTTTTTTCTTTTTTCTACACACCACCCTCCCCCACCC
>VWZZ01006669.1:1685508-1739911 GCA_013399095.1 Psophia crepitans
TGCACCTCGACATGACGAACGCGGGCGTTATAGTGTCGCGATGGGCCGAAGAAACGCTCACAGGTCAGTCTTTTGTACCCGGGGAGGCAGAGCTGCGGGGCAATGGCCTGTTAACGTTATTTACCTCGTTCAGCTGGAAAAGTTTCTGTAGGACCCCGTGGTGTCGAGACAGTTACGCGGGCAATTCTGGGCATTGTCACTTGAATAGGGGTTAAATTATTCTGTTTTGTCATTAAGTGACCCTTGATTGGCAATCCACTACACAATGGGTGATCATTAGGGAAAGGCCATAAAACTGTTACACCGTTTAAGAGTGAATGGTGAATGAAGCCAGATATCTCCAGCACCCGTCCCCCCCCCTCCAGACTGCAGCTGCCGGAGAAGCGATTTAAAGCAGAAACGCTTAGAGGCTTGGAACAACTTGGAACAATCGTTTCTTTAATATGTTTCCCTAATTTTGCTTTTGAAAATATTTACACTGAAGTGAGCGGTGGATAAACCTGCTCATAGTTACCTTTTAGGTATATACCTTTTACCATGTCAGTTCTCTGATTTCCTTGTGTCAGCGCAAGTGATGCTCTATCTAAAACCCAGGCGCTGGAGTACTGAGACCATATCGGAACATCAGTCTGAACAATGAAAGTGAACTGTGGCATGTTAGTTTCAGAGATAATTATGAAAACGAGGAAAAAGCCCAAATAAAATGAGAACTTGAGAACTGGATAACATAGAAGTGCAACCTGCATAATGAAAATGCCTCCAAATCCAGAAGCTGACAGTGTTGGAGGCCTGAGCGGTGGCTTCTGTGGGTCCCAAGCTGATGGCTCCCACTGATTCCCACACTTGTGCTTTCCAACCCAACAAATGTGACAACAGGCCTTGCAGTCTTCTGTAAATCGCTTAAATTGCTGTAATGCTGATGGTAGGCCAGCGTCAAGATTGTACGGTACGTAGCTTAGTAAGGTGGTGTTTCTGCGGTGGTTAGACCTGTGCAGGTAGGGCTGCTGTGCTCTTCTCCTCTTTCCCCTGCGTGGTCTTGGCCCTGGCTCCTGTCTCGCCAGCTGCTGAGCTCATCCCACTGGAGGAGCAGGGAGGCAGAGGACATGGCTTAGACAGGACAACGCTGGTCCTGACTTTTGTTGGTTAAGGTGAGACCAAGACGTGAGAAAGCACTCATGAGAAAACTAATCAATGACTGCCACCCAGCTTTACCTGGATTTACCGTCCTTGGGTTTTGCAGTCATGGGGTGATCCCTGGGGACCGGGCTTTCTAACAGCTGCCCACATAATTCCAGCCATGCTCTTGGGAACGGTGATTTTTCCACGACTGAAAAGCCAGCGTAGCTTTTAACTAAAACTGCAGGGCTAATTAACTGCTTAGTGATTTGTCCCTGCTTCTTTATATTCCAATTACGATTGCAGCTCATCTCACTTGAGAAAGAATATGCTCTGTGGCCTACAAACTGACTTATTTCTTCAGCTACAATTAAAGATAGGATTCTTTCCTAGTAATTAAAGATAGGCTGTTGCAAGCTGTGCCGGTGGGCTACAAACAGCCCACTGGCCGCTGGGGAGGCTGTCAGCTGAGACATGCGCTTTCCTACACCCCCCGGTGTGCAGTTAGACACCAGCCCTGCAAACATTTGCTGGATTGGAAGGATCCATTGTCTTTCAGGGCCTTTGGAGAGTGTCGCAGCGAGGAGTGTATGAGATCAGATGTTATGCTGTAAATCTGCCTTTAAAAGGGAAAAAAGAAAAGAAATAGGGAAACGTCCACGTTTCTACATTGAAGTTCCAGCACAGCAATAGTCAAAGATGTTTCGAACAGCAGTAGACAAAGGTGTTTTAATAGATTCCATGTATTTTCCAGCGTCTGAATTTCCCTTTAAACTTGTACGAGGTAAATGTTACTCAGTTGCCCTTTTAGAAAACAACAATTTGACTTTTTTCCCTCTTTGTATTCTGACAAATATTAGTCTTGATGAGTGTTAAGGGACTAAAAACGCTAAACATCAAAGTGCTCATTATCAACCAGCCAGCTGCACTCCTCGCCGCACCTCCTCATCACACACAAACCTGATCTTTTCTGTGGGGACCGCCCTCCCCCAGAGACACAGAACAAGTTCTTCTCTATGCTAACAGTGCACAACATTGTCAAATGATGTGTAATGATTTTATAATGTGAACTAATGCCACTAGGGACCGAACTGAGACTTCTGATTTCATTACACTCACTGCTGAGACTGGTTTGGAATACGAATTTGGGGCAAAGATAAAAGGCTATGTTCATGTCCTTTACCCATCAACCCTCGACCGGTGTATTTGGCGTGGATCCAGACAAGGATCCTGCCCCGGGTATCTCAGGAAAAAAACCCTTTGTGATTTATGTATGTTGCTATAAAACACTGGGAGTGCAAATCAGTACCTCTTACTAAGTAAACCTTTGTGCTATGACCGAAATCTTAGCATTAAGTCAGGAGAAACTTCCCTGCTGTGTCAGAATCAGGCCTTTGCTGGCCAGGACAATGTTCCTTAAAGCTGCTGTTTGCTAATATCGCTCTGCAGAGTTTTTGTGTTATGATAGTTAGAGGTGAGACTTTGTTCTTTCTGTCTGATTTTAATTAAAATAAATGTATTAGTTAACCTCTAATTTAGGGAGAGCTCTAGAAATGTAAAGGCACTGTGCATATGTACACTGTGTACTGAATTTACGGTATCTTCTGTGGAACTGCATAAAGTCTTTTTATACATTGACAAAAATGTAACCGCACTAGCAAACGGTGCTCCTTTACCTAGTATTATCAGTGCTACCACGAAGCCTAGGATACTTGTCTGATTTAAGTGATTTCGTCTTTGTGTCCTAGGAGACTGTGAAAAATAGAAAAAAAATGCCATAACATTATTCTCTAGAATGGATAATACAAGAATTAGCTTCCTCCTTCATTCTGATGCAAGGAAAGAAACCCCAGGCTTTCAGTCAAATTCTCGTCTACTGTAAGAATGTCTGGTTCTATTGTTTTCAAGACAGTTTATCCCATTTGTACCAGCAGAAAATGTAGGCCATGCTAGTGACAGCAGGGAGATGAACACCCTGAATATCTAGCTAATTTTCAAATGTAATCTACCTGCTAATGTGTGATATGGGAAGTAAGTGTCCTTTATATACTCTTAAAGCACTTCAGATGCAGGAGGGATAGAAACTAATCCACCTTCAAAGGTAATTATATTGGGAATTACACTACTTCATGCAGTAAACTGTATTCAGCACCCTGCCCCTTTTTTCCAGCACTGTACCACTGCCACTATTTTAGATACGAGTAAGAGTTAATCATAAGTAAATTAAATTCAATACGTGAAATGGAAAGGAGAATCCTTACAAAGATATAAAAGCATCTAAAGTATAGGTGGCGATTAAGCTTGTTGCCTCTTGTGCTTATCCATACTGGACAAATGATTTACTTTCATCATCTAATATATTTAAACTATCTTGGTTGTAGGGGTCATAGCCACTGTGAGATGGGAGGAAAGACAATACTAATCAAAAATAAACCATGCCACTTTTTTTCTCTAGTGCTGCTAATCTTAATTGAATCAATCTCATGGCATATGTTGACAGTGAAAGATTGCTCGGACTTGGGAGGCCAAGCTGGACAGAGCTTCCAGAATAAATAATAAAAAAAAAATCTTCCTTAATCATTAATTTGTTCATTCACTCCCATTTGCTTCCATTCTTCAATGTCTTAGAAGATGTACCCCATGCAACCTTTCTCTTCAGCAATCATTTCCAAGTGTTTCTCCCAATATACTCATGTGTTTTAGAAGAAACTAATTTGCCTGAGGTGAATGCAGCAGAGATGCTTATCTTTTTTTTTTTAAGAGAGGAATGTAGTTGGATTTTATAGAATTGAGCGTTTTGTGAAAAACAACAGCATTTCTAATGAGTTGCAACAGAACTGAGTTCATTTTGGAGCTGAAATATTTCCTGTTAGAGGATATTAGGTAACTCCTACTTGGGCTAGGACGGAGTTGAGGAGTAGTTTGCAACCTACTCATGGATTCACAGAACTCCTAGTCCTACAAAAGTAAGGCAGAGAGGTGAAAACCCCTTGAACTTGGTAGAAAAACTAGATAACTTTGTGGCCTCTGGATTAGTTAACCTGCAAATATATCTGAGGATTCCATGATGTTGTAATAATAACAACCAATAAATATTTAGTAGTATTCAATTGGATTGACTTTTCCTCAGGGATTTTATTGAGGTTGGTAGTGTGAGATTTCCCCTGTCAATTGTTATTTTCATGTTGTTATTGTTTCGTTGCTACTAAACAAGCAAACCTCCTTCCCCAGTTCCCCAGCACTTGATATTTATATAGTATTACAGGATTGTCAACATTACAAAGTTACTTAAATACATTTGTTAACGGACAAGATGGAGGAAGGCACGTAGTGAATGAGCTATTATTTCTGGTCTGGTCTTCATATCTGCAAATGTTTGTGTTTGCTGAATTACGAGTGTGAAAATCTTAAAAGCCTAAGAACTTAAAATGAAATGTGAAAGGGCAGAGGGATCCTTGCGGAATCAGGACCTTAAAGGCAACGTTGAAGTCTCTCCAAAGATAAGACTAGGTTAGATTTATTCCTTCTAACAAATAGTTTTGATTAAATAATGTTGGTAAGTGTAAAGTATAAGGAGAAAGGTTTTGATGATCACCACTCTCTTAGTCTTTTATGTAATCCATTATGGGCCCATATAATTTAAAACATTGCTATATGTGCATTAATAAGACTCTTTGTACACAATTACGTGGTATTTGATGATGAAAAGCAGATTTACTGGCAAACTGCAATAAAATCTCTAACATAGTAGCAGAACCTCGCTAGAGGTGTAATTGTTTGTGCTGAGCGTATATTGCCTACGCTAAACTCAAGTATAACACTCTGTGCATAAAATCCACTTATTTTCCCCAATATATTTATTCTGTCTACGAAGCAACTCCATTTTATTATTCCATTTGATTTGGGTATGTGCCGACAGAGTTACTCTCTTAAGAGAGATACACTCTTAAGTTGTTCCTCAGGGATCGGTTGTGCTGTATAATTTGAACTTCTTCCCAAAGCAAGGAAGTCACATTTAACTTCTTATTGTGGTATTTAAAAAAAATCAAATCAAATCTAGTTCTCAGAATGAAAAATCCTTTATGCTTTCGTAGCCTAAGCCAGTGTCATTTACAAAAATACCCGAGAAATTAAACAGGAAACTCCCAAAGCTTTCAAATGGCAAATAAGTAATTTTACCCACGCTTAAAATCGAGATAGCGTATTTAGTAAAGTCTCTTCCTCGAGCCTACCCTCTTTTAAAGTGCCATCCTGTTTTATTTTGGTGTATATCTTTATAGCAGAATAATTAACATTTTACAAATCAGTGATGGTGAAGTTGTTCACATTATTCTGAGGGCAATAAATCCATGTGCACATAGTTCTGTATTATAGAGATCATTTAAGTGAGTGTAATTTTAACATTTTGATGACAGTTTTAGGATCTTACCAAGCAGTGATAAAGCTAGCAGTTATACTATGTGATAATTCTGCCTTTCATTATAATGCAGAGTTTCTCCATACTAAATCAGGCCAAGATGCAAGCTATTACCCCTGGGCAAAATTCATTCATTATGCATGTACGTTATTCCTAAAATTATTGATAATACTTTTCATAATAGTTATTTTTCATGCATTAACTTCTGCAGCTGCGTTAGTATTAAGGATACGTTTATTAGTCTTGAGTGTTTCTTGAATAATAAGTACGATCTCAGAGCCTCTTATAGTTTCTTTAAGCTGAAAGCTGCCGTCAGTGATGATGCTGTGAGCCCACAGTGCAGTTACGAAGTGGTGTATGACGTCGTGTTTGAGGAAAACCTGAGAAAGGGGGTGACGAATGTCCTGTGCGTCACTGCAGCGGCGCTCGGGACGTGGCCCAGGAGCCCTTGTTTGCGGTGAGGAAAGGCAGAAACGATGCTGCTGAAGTTGATTACATTTCACCAGCGCAAAGTCGGTACCAGGGCTGCCACCTTCCTTTATCCGATATGCGAATGTATCAGCTGCTCAGAGAGTCAGCGCCGAAGCCCTTGTCGGTTGGGAATTTCAGCAAGGCGAAAGCTGGGCTTTGCTGGCAGAGGCACTCGTCTGCGACACAGGAATTGGAGGCCTGGGCTGTACTTTTAGTGGTGTCTCAGGTAGTTCTGAGGGCACACGGAGAGGAGTGACGATGCCTGAGTGATGTATTTCCTTACCTGCTCTTTTATTGCCTTACTCTTGAGATCATTGTGGACTATAAGATTAACTACATTGCAAACCAGCAATTTTCAGGGTGGACCTCACCATTGCTTTCTTTTTTGCCAGATGTTGCATATGAGGTGATGTCATTGTGCACATGATGCCTTGTGAAGCCTGTCTGCAAGAAACGGAACTTAATAGAGGTGGCACGGCATAGGAAGAGGTTTTTGGATCGGTGGGGCTGGATATAAGGTTCAGGATACGTATGTTGACAAGGCATCGTCTCTGGTGTGTGAAGATGGTTCATCTGTTGGGATTTTGAGGTGCTATAGTTATGCTTGGTGTCCCTTCCACTCTCACTGACAGTGTCCCCATGGAAGAAAACGGGGTGGGCTGGAGGGAGTTGTTGCTGAGGTCAGGTCTGCCCTGCAGATCACAGCGATGGTAGCTGAACCCAATCTCTGTTCCCTGGGTGGGCACACGGGAGGAGAGGAAAAGCTCTCCTTGTTGTACCTCTGTTGTTTCTTCCCAAGCACATTAAGGATAGGTAGTATGGTGCAGCCCTAAGTCTCTGTATCGACATAGCTTATTGTTTAATTGAGAGAGAAATTACCGTGTTTGGATTAAAAAATGTAATGATTTCTTCCTTCTTCCTTTCTCCTGGCATATTTGCTGTACAGCAGTGTGTTTTATTTTTTCACATGCCGTCTTCTCCACAGGAACTCAGCACTTGAGTTTCACCTGATTTGATAGCAGAGAGGTTTTGGTCATCTCCATAGCCATGTGAGTCAGTCTCAGGAAACAGGTCTTAATTGATGTTATAGAGGTCTGTGCTGGTTTTCACTGGGAGAGAGTTAACTGTGCTCACAGTATCTGGTACGGGGCGGTGTTTGGGATTTGTGCTGAGAACAATGTTGATAACACAGAGATGTTTTCGTTCCTGCTGAGCAGCGCTTACACAGAGCCAAGGTCTTTCTGCTCCTCACCCCCCCCCACCAGCGAGTAGGCTGGGGGTGCATAAGGAGCTGGGAGGGCACACAGCCGGGACAGCTGACCCCAGTGACCAAAGGGATATCCCATACCGTATGATGTCATGCTCAGCGTATAAAGCTGGGGGAAGAAGGAAGAAGGGGGGACGTTTGGAGTGATGATATTTGTCTTCCCAAGTCGCTGTTAGGTGTGATGGAGCCCTGCTTTCCTGGGGATGGCTGAACGCCTGCCGGCGATGGGCAGTGGGGAATGGATTCCTGGGTTTGTTTTGCTTGTGCTCGGCTTTTGCTTTACCTGTTAAACTGCCCTTATCTCAGTCCACAAGATTTCTTACTTTTACTCTTCTGATTCTCTCCCCCATCCCGCCGGGGGAAAGTGAGTGAGTGGCTGCGTGGGACTTAGTTGCTGACTGGGAATAAACCAGGACAAGGTCTTATTTAAAAGCTTGAAGACATGAATCACCAAAAGGACGTAGCATCAGTGTAAATGATATTTACTCGTTTGTGTTTACAGAGTGGAAGGACAGTACTGAGCTGAACAGAGGGAGGTCCAGTGCAGCAGCAGGTGACACTGAGGGAGCTGCACATTACCTTTATTCTCCTGGGAACTACTAGTCATTCCAGCTCCAATGTCTTTGTCCTACAAGATGTCTTTATCTGTTCCCAGCATGCTATACTTTGGTCTGGATTCAGGTCAACTTCAAGGACTTTCTATGACTAGAGAGACAGCCTAAAGCAACCAAGTTCCCCATGTAGGGAGCTAGCTGACAGTGTACATCCAAGTGTCTTTCCTTGGCCTACTTTCTTGACTCCTAGGAAGGGATGTGGTTGGAATGAGATGAAGATGGGGAATGCACTAGCAGGGTGGCAAGAGGAGACGTTTCCTCTCGTTGGCTGAATGGCTCTTATACTTCCTACATGTTTGGGGAGTAGAGTAAAGGATTATGAGTGGAAGGGAAAGCCATCCCTCCACAGGTCCCCATGCTTCCTATATCTCCCATCTATTTTTAATGAGACACCAAACAGCTGTTGTAAGAACAAGCAGAAATAGTCAGTGTTATTCCAGCCGATCAAGTAAAACCAGGAAAAGGTCTAGTGTTCGTTAGACATTTTGTTATCTTCCAACTGTAAGAAGTGCTTTCTTTGGGGAATGACTTCAGAGACTTGCATTTTTCATGGTTCACTAACTGTAATAAATAAATCTGAATAAATCCAAACTTCAATGCCAAGGACTGAATCAAACCCACTTCTTTTTATACTGAAAATATCCTGGCATTAAAAGGCTTAGCATGTTGGGCTGTTCTGTTTAACAATGAGGTGAAAAATTGTGCAGATGATTGTAGTAGTAACTAAAAAAACGCTAGAACTCTTCTGTAGCTTCCCTTAAGGATATAGTTTGAAGTTGCACGCTCAGACTTTTTCTTCACATGACTAATCCACTCTCCTGTGACCTATCTTTAGTTTGATATTGAATCAGGAACAGGAACTGTAGCTTCAGCTGACCCCAAACATTTAGTTACATTAATCACAGAGTGTTTTTGGGCTCTGAGCATACTGAATGAAAGACACTTTCTTTGCGAGACATTGATCAAACAGTCTACAGGTATCAGCACATCGAGGCACATTAATCATCTTGTGCATTATCAGTTCCACCAGGAGAATATGTAAATGTGATTCCTGTCAATGATAAGGGAAAGCAGAATTTATTTTTAAAAGTGGTCCATCTGGAGTTGTTGATATAATCTTACCTAAGACAATAGGTTGTAAAGATACATTTTAGCAGGGCTGCCAATGAACATAAAGAACAAGCAAATTAAAGCTATAAAAAAAAAAAAAAAGGAAAAAGATGGTGGCTGTGCTTCAGTCACTTGTGGGAATTGCTGGTCCACAACATTGTGGGGAGACTTCTTCTGCTTAATCAAACTGCAGTTTTATGAAAACTCTTGTAATTGTTCTGTACCTAGAAAAGCTTTGTTTCACAGTGATGCTATTCTATTCTCTGCTTCAGTACTCTTGCCCTAGAATACGCCTGTGACATACTTGCCTCGTGGCTAAGGATATGATGCTCATACTTACTGTGAAACTCTGAGGCGACGGCTCACCTTCGCAGATGGCTCACCTTCGCTCATGTTAATGGGCTGCCTGAATGAGGGATGCAACGTGCATCTTGCTAAAGCATTTTTGCATAGACCTTCTTACATCATTGTCTCTGTTTCATCACAAGAAGGAAAAAAAAAGGTCTTTTACTTTCCGTCCTTCCGTCCTTCCTTCTGTCCTTCCTTCTTTCTGCCAAATTGCTTCCCTGCCAGAGGGGCAACCACACAAATATGTGTTCTGTCAGTGTGGGTGCGTGAAAAGCTCATTCCTCACTCATGAAGACATGATTCCTGGCAGAAATGTTTCTTGAAGTCTTAGAGACCTGGGGCAGGGAATTTGGTAGAGATCGAATATATAAAACAGTCATTTAATTTCTACTTCTTGTCTCTTAAGTGTTCTTTCTTACTTTCCCAGCATCTTTGGACTACAAAAGTGGAACAAGGAATCCTTCAGGAAGATGAGTGCTTGTCTTTAAAGGGTATGGATCTTGCTAGTTTTTGGTCCCTGAAGACTGGAATAAATGCAGTACAATCTGCATGCAAAGGCTGAGGACAGAGCTTGCTTCGGGTCTAATCTTGGCTCTGCTTAAGTCAGGAGGAAGTTCCCTACAGTGCAGGATCACAAAAGATTTTTGGATTTCTAAGCAGTGGGCTAAATTCTCAAGGATTTGAGGAAACAGTGCTAAAAAGTATTTTCAAGAGATTAGGGTCATAAAGTCATGTAAGTAATGCTTCCTCGTCTTGTAGCTGAGACAAGATCACAGGATTTGTGTTTTCTCTCCTTACAGGACAGCATTTGGCTCTGTCTTATGGTCAGCATTCTGGTTCTCATTTAAATGTGGAAGAGTTAGGAAAACTTGAATGTAATTGTAATGTGTCTGTATAAACAAAGACGTGATTAACTGCACATGCACAATGCTGCCTGGGATGCTAGCAAGGAAAACAATGTTCAATTTCTGCACATGCGAGAAAACCTCTTTGAATGTCCTTCCTTTTGCATGTTTAATAGTGTTTGTCATCGTGTTGCAACCATGTGACCTTCATAATTGTATTTACAAATACTTGTCCTTTTTTTCAAGGTCAAAGGATTATGTCTGCACATTTCAATAATTAGTTATACACTGTATTATAAGTGCCTTATGGATCCCCTTATCCTATCTCACTGTTGAGCAGCACCGTAACATTGCTGTTAAGTGAAAGTGCTTGTTGAAATGCAGGATTTTTGTAGAAATGGCCCCAGCTCCTACTGACTAGTGTGAAGATAGACAGCATGACCACGTGTCCTTGGGACGCTCAGGATGTAGTTTCATCTGTACAGATAATACTGTTAATGGTATTTTAATATAAAGTTTTAAAGGCTTTGTGTTTATTCTTTAAAGGGAAGAAAATAGATGTAATATTTCTGGTTTGTGTTGCACCTTGCATTTCTAAAAGATCTTTCAGGAAAAGACCAGCTACTAATGTTTTTCCTGTGGCCTCTTCTGCTTCTCTAGAGAACGCAGCTGGAAGTTAGATGTTACTTATGCAGGAAACCATGTAGGCTTTCAACATGCCATGGACACAGTTAAAACGGTAAAAGAAAGTCATGACTTGCTTAGGGAAGGGAATAAAATATATAGGCTGAACTGGTTTATAATATATACTACTCACATCTCAAACTGGATCACAGAAAGCTTTAGGAATCTGTAGGCTCAATATACCAGGTGAACATGACCAGGGAGAAGAAGAACCCTCAGAAATGACGGGGAATCCACAAGGTTTCTAGAACAAGGAAAACTTCTAATGCCTGTAGCGATGGTGGTAGACTTTGACCCACAGAGCTCAGGACTCTGAGGCTGGCTGGGGAGGTGCCCACCCAGGAGACCCTGGAGCTGCTGCCATTTCCAGGGCGGCACAGGACCCTGGCTGGGTGGCAGAGAGATCCCAGGGCCAAAACCCAACCCTGCCTGAGTCAGGACTGCACATCAAGCAGCCTTTTGCTTTACTAGTGAGAGCTGGAAATCGCAAGCCAGGAGACTCTCAACCATTGCACATATTTCTCTCTCCCTTCCCCTCACCCCTTATTTTACTCTTTTTTTTCATTCTCACTTTAACTCTTTCTTTCACTCTCTTTTGCTTTTTTTTTCTTTCAGTTCTAATATCACATTGGAGTATTTAAGAGTGTCTCTAATGAAACAGGACTTGGGCTGCCAGCAGTCATTTTTCTAAGGTGTAATCAACTAACTGATAAAAATAGCTGATCATAGCAGCAAGTTCAGGCCACAGCAGTAAAGGGAGACTTTGCGTTTCCATTACAAGACTCATTATTGAGAGGTTTATAGCTCAGTTATTAAAAAGAAGGTGCCATGAAATTTGGTATTTGTTGCTACAGTAGAGAGAAGGTTTTTTGAGTCCAGTATTTAAGTTTGCTTTATTTTACTGTATTCTATTTTGTTCTCATGGTCTATGAGCATAGAAACAATAAATAATGAGACAAAAAAGTGCCTGTACTAGTGCTAGTGGCAAGTGGCAAATGGCAAAGGTGGATAAATAGTTTATAACAGAGCAGAATAAAAATTGCTGCCCAGGTCTTGAAAGAGCCCTTTGGGCATCTTTGAGCCCATTACACAGCAGGCAAGCAGAAAGCCAGTACCGCATAATATGCTCTTGGTGGTTTGGCTTCTGTGGCCCTGAGGTGGCCTGGGCATTGTGGAGACTGAAGTTCAGGACCAGCACTAGGGCTTGGCCACACCTGGAGGCTTCAGAACTTCTTCTGAATGAGGATGAGTCAACTTCACCTCTGAGACCATTTCTTCTGTTTGTTTTTTCCTTTGAGAAGATCTAAGTCATGATTGATACCTTATTAATAATACTAATGGTATCATAGTAGATTCATTCTGTGGCCTAACCCAGAGGAAACTTTCAGAAGAAGAAGAAGTTGTCTGGTTGTCTGACTCAGACTGCAGAGGTGTCCGTGGCCACTGCATCCTGGTCTCGGTGCTCTTGTAGGATTAGTTTTGTCTTCGATAGGGGCAAATACAGTTTATTCCACATTAGGATCACCCCCTTTAAAGGAAATATATAGGTTGTTGGAGATCCTATGTGGTGATACAGAGTGGTTTGCAGTAGTGGGGATGCATTCAAAGATCCAGAGAAGTTAAATTCATAAGATTAAATGGGTAACATTAGAAAAAGAATTGTATTGATGTAACATTGAAAGACAATGAAAATAACAAGAGAGATGGAATGCAGAGGACATACATTTTGTGTTATACATGGGATAAGGACATAAAAACATACAAATCCATAATTTTAACAATTTTATTAACATTTTAAAATTCTTTATAGTGCGAAGGCTGGGCTTGTGTTGACAGTTCCTTCCTTTGGGATCGCTGCAATGGAGCTATCTTCTATGTTTCAATAAGCTTTCCTTTTTTCTCCCCTTTTTCCTTTTCCTTTTGAATGAAATATGTGCTCATCTTTAAGAATATGAGCAGCCTTATTTATTGCAACAGAACTACTTATGTGCTTACAGATAAGCAAGCAGGGAAAGGTACGTAAGAATTGCTTTCTTTTTAATATGTATAAAGGCCTTCAAATAAGAGGTAAGCTGTTTACATTTTTAGTAATGTCACTATCCTATCAGTCTGGGTATGTTGCTTTTTTTTTTTTTTTTTTTTTTTTTTTTTTTTTTTAAGCAGTTGTAGACTGTTTTATATCACAGCCATTCCCAGGGGATTTTAATTTTTTTCCCAGTTATGTTTCATTGAGTCTTGGGAATATTTTGAGGGTTCTTTTGACATTTTTGAATGGAGGTTCTCTTATATCAAGGTATGTATTTCTCTGCATATATGTTTTGCTAAAATGTCGCTTTATTTTTCTGTATTGTTGTAGCTAATTGTAAAATTTTCTTTACCATTCTGCTTTTTTTTTTTTTCTCTGGGAAAGGTGGCTTTTAAAATACGGACAGATATTCAAAACATTCCATTTACTATACCTGAATTGTTCTGGTTTGAGGTGAGCAAATACTAGAAAAATGTTGTTTACCTGAAATTTTCAAAGATGTCCCAAAGGCAACCACCTGGAAATATTAAAGAGGGGAAGGCTAAGGCATTTATGAGGAGCACCGTGGTGGCTCTCACCATCAGGATCATCCTAAGAGACACTGTTTATAAATGGATTATGAGCTTCAATTCTTTTATTAGGATTTTTATTTGTGCACATTAAAGCTAGGTGCGTTATAATTGACCCACGCTTACTGCAATTGCTGAGCAAGTCTGCTCCCCAGCTACCTGAGGACATTTTCACAGTGTGCTTGGTAACTACGTAATTTGGAAATGTGAGTTCACCCTCAAGTGCAAGTTTGTATTTTCTTCTAAATAATAAAATACTTTCAGGAATATGGCGATACGTAGGAAATTCCGACCCTGTTTTTCCAATGCCCCTTTTGTTGGCTGTTGTAGACCTGGGGTCTTGACTGCTTCTCTGTCTGGTCACCCTGTGGGAAGGGGAAATGCCTGCAGACACGACATGAGAGCACATTGCTGATGAGCTGCCTTACGCCCTTTAGGTTTGAGTTTTCTGTGGATTTAACCTGACTGGACTGAATACAGTTGTTTTCATGAATGCGGAAAAGATGTTTATTTGCTAACTCCCTGTTGGACTCAAATCACAAAACCCTTTGAGGAGGAAAGAGTAGATATTTCATGAGGGTTATTGGTCTGAAAATTAACTGTTTGCTAATGAGTCTGAGGCCTGCGTGCACAGTGACTCTCCACGGATTACTCACTCCCTGTTGCCTTACGAAAGTCTGACAAATCACGTGTTTTTAGTGTGCTACCATGTTAAACCATTGCTTTGCTAACGCCTCCCTTGGGCTGCAGTCTGGAGCCACAAGTCAGAAGATGTTTCCTTGGTTGAATATATGCAGAATGAAAACTATTGCCATTTGAAAGCGTCATCTCGCGGGGGGAAGGGGAGGAGGGAGGGCGCAGGAGGAGGATGTTGACTGAGACTGACATGCGCCTTAATATCTGATGTGGCTTTCACACTTGGAAATATTCAGGACTCCATATGTTCCAAAAACCCCACTGAACAGCGCATATAACATTGCCTTTATCATTCTTTAATCTCAGTTTAATTGCTGTGGTCAAATTACCCCACACTTAATAACCCACAGCTTGGTATATTATTTAATATGGTTGACACATACTTTGTTTTAAATGTCAGTGCTGGTAAAGCCCTGGAGTTGGCAATGCTGCGCATGATAGATGGCAGAGGAGATGGATCATCTGTTCTTTGTCTGTGCTGTTGGTATGTTGGCTGCAACTTTTTCAACTGTGACACTAGACTCATGCCAAACCCAAAGCTACTGAATGGGTAACATTATCCCTTGTATCTGATGTTTTGTAGCTGATCATTCTCAATTTCTCTGGCTGTTTTTACAGGAATGTGTAATACTATATCACCCAAGTCAAAGTGGCGAGCTACTGTTGTTTCAAATGGGCTGATTTAATTATTTCAGCACCCAGTGGCACCTTTGTTATTAAAGGATTTTCACAAAGCAGTACATAGTCTAATTATGAATTTACACAAGAGACCGTAACAGCATCTGCTGGGTAAATAATACACATTTGTAAAATGGTCTAGCTACTAATTTACACAGCCGACCACTGAGACACTGAAAGGCTGTTGCATTCTGTCATGTCAGCTCTCAAACACTTCCAAGCATTCCCGTTTCTCTTTACAACTGTTAACAAAACAGTGAAAATCACATAACTGAAACTCTCTTCTAGAAAAAAACGGTGCAGTTTGGAGTTGGTAAATTCAGCTGCAATTTCAGCCCAAGCTGCCTTCTTGTCCCCCTCTGGGCAGCAGTGCACGGGAAGTGTTAGGTCACCACCAATAGGTGGCAGGGGGACGGTTGGACTGGATGATCCTTGAGGTCTCTTCCAACCTTAATGATTCTATGATTCTACCTATATTTCAGGGCTTGCATTCACAAGCACGCAGGTTAAGGATGAGGTGTACATTTTCATTCTGGATTGCTGGCTCCTGCTCTGTTGGTGCAAATCTGTCCCCAGGCTAGATTAGTTGGTCCTCACAGACTTTCTCATTGCATAGGAGAGCCTAGGGTAAGAGATACAGTGCCATTGTAACTCCTGTGTCACATCCCTACAACGATGTTCAGGCTGCAGCCAGGTCATGCTCATCTGAATAATCTTTGCCTACAATCTTGGTCCCTTGCAGCTATAAAAGGCAGGTGCCGGTCACAACAGGTTTGGGGCTGCACTGACTTGTTCTGGAAAGGCTGTTTGGTCCCAGATCTGCAGATGCAAGCGTGGTTCACTCATAGATAACACTTTGGTCTTATTTTGGCATCTGGGCGTTGATACAGAGGCACAAATTACCCTCTTCTGAGAACAGCTATAATAGATTCGTGCAGCTCCTGGGTAACAAGATGATGACAGCTGGGGAGTAAATCGCTGGTGTAAGGTAAAATTTTTGCCAAATCAGTGAGACTGACATTCTTAGCCTGGAACCCATTAGTGATTAGTGTGAATAAGATTTAAGATTTCTCAAACCCTTAGCTACATGTAGCTTTGCAAAGTGAAAATAAGAGGTTTAGCTATGGCTTAGTGCTAAGAGAGGAGCTCAATGTTAGGAAATGCTTTCAGTATCTTAACTATCCATGGAGATGCAGTTGGCTACCAAAGCAAAACCAAACCAAAACGAAAAAGACCGAGGAGAAAGAAATGTAAAGAAGCGTATACTGGGTGATCCTATCTCTTCCTGTGTTTCTGGCACACAGGAGATGAGCGTGGAAGGAGAACGTAATGGTTTCATTGCCATCTGTGCAGTAAGATGCCCATCAACTCAAAGTCCTCTCTTTTTGCAGGCAGGAAACTGGACAAGCTCTCCCATACCAGATTCCCCTGTATTTCCTCACAGCTGCCTCACCTATGTAAGCCAGAGAGCCTTTTCCAGCAATGCTGAGAAAAGATTTATGTCTACAGTGCAGGAGAAGGTCTCCTTCCCTGCTAAAGTCTGAATTCTGCATCATCAGAATTTGGGCTGCTTTTCCCAAGCGTTCTCTTTTCCATTTAAACTTCATGCTTAGTAAATGATCCCACGCCTTCACAACAAAGCTTGCATTTCACATTAAAAGCACATCCACGCAGCACTGTTTATACAGAAAAGAAAACCAATATAGCATTTTCTTGAATGCCTTGAATATAGTATGGGGCAAAGGCAGGAGAAAAAGGTGGGAAAATTTGGAATTAGGGACCACGCTTCCTCTAGAGGAGTGACGATTCTCGTCAGTCATGCGTCTTGATCCTGCATTTGTCATGTATTTACTCTCAAAATAATAGAGGAGTGGTATAGGAGAAGGAAATCACCAGTGCCCTAAAATGAAAAGACCCTTTTGAAATGCATAATATGGGACTATCAACCTGTTGGAATGGTTCTTCTAATAAATACCCGATTTGTTTACATATAAGATCCTTTTAGCAGCTACAAAATTTTAAGCACAGGCTTTTATCCGTTTCTGAATGAGCAGCTGGATCTGTGGAGGATCCAGTTTTTGCATTGACCAGGCAGGAGACACCTTCTGGATAAAGGAATGAAATTTTTACTGATCATGTACATTGTCTCCTTTGCCTCACACTGCCTTCGTATTGAAGACAACATGGCAGTTTGCTGAAGAAGAAATATATTTTTGCTCGGTTCCAGGCAGTAAAGTAGCTTTACAAGGCTCTCAGCTCTTGTTTGAGTGTATCATACCATTTGTGATGGCTTTATAAACTAAGCATAGCTTGAGAGAATCGAGAATGAGTCAGCCTGAAAGAAAACATATCATTAATATTTTACTGTAAATTATTTGGGAGTAAGAGTATCCATGAAAATCGGAACTATTACCCGGCTGTGCATAATGAATGGTGGTTGGGGTGGGTAAATGAGGAGTTGAGAGAGAGAAAAACTCTGTTTAAGATGAAAACTGCTTTCAGTGAAGACAGGATCATAGCAAAAATGTAACAGGAGAAGTGAAATATAATTAGGAACGTGACAT
This sequence comes from Psophia crepitans, assembly GCA_013399095.1. Classification (NCBI taxonomy): domain Eukaryota; kingdom Metazoa; phylum Chordata; class Aves; order Gruiformes; family Psophiidae; genus Psophia; species Psophia crepitans. The sequence goes on from VWZZ01006669.1 coordinate 1,702,914, forward strand.
TAATACCGGATTTGCAGAACGTTGCCTAACAGGTGGGTGGAGTTTATTTGACTTTGTTTCAGTTGGAGTATTGAATCACACAGATAGAGTCTTTAAAACTATTTTAGACTGTGAGAAAAAAGGTAACAAGAATGTTCAAATACATGAGCTCCCATCATCAGCATATGTCCTCACTCTTTCTCTTCTAGCTGTAATAATCACCTTCCAGTTAAGATGGTTCTTGCTCTTCCTCTGTCACTCCTTGTTTCTGCAGCTCTGCACTGGAAAGCAGAGGGGATATTGGGTTTCCTTTCATCACAATGACAAGTCAGGGAAACATCTGGTTTAAACAAAATGTGCAAAAGGTTTGAAAAAGAATTAAGGGGGGGGGGTTTGGCATTTTTTGTTTATGCCTGTTAGACACCTATTTTTATTAAAATAAAATTTATGAGTATAATATGAAGAGAAGACATTTAAAAGATTGAATTGTAGAGTAATCAGAGAGGAAATCTAGGAGAGGCAGAACATCCACCAGAATGGACGACACAAGTCCCCTTCTGGACTCCAGGAAGCATCGATCCAGAAACATTTGTTTCAGTTTATGAACTTTTTTTTGCAATCCAGCTAAAATATCAGCACCACCTGTGATACGAGCATCAGATTTATTATCAGCTTCTCAGGAATTGCAAAACAGCCTAACTCCACCCGACTGTTAATAAATCAGGTGCTGAAAGCACTTCAAATGAGAACCTTGCTGAAGAGACAAGTAACTCATGAGGATCAAAGGCTCAAGTCAGTTAAACTGGCCATTTGCCCTTTTGGCATAATCAAAATGTATTTTCAAAAAAGAAGGAAAGAGAAAAATAAACAGAAAAAAATCATGTGACATGATGTTTTTATCAGACTAAGACAAATATTAAAGCAGGAATGGGAATCGGTAATTCACTCACTGTGATTCTGCAAACCTGAGTTCTATAACATTGAGGAGTTAGTAAAACTTATGGATTTGAACCAAAGCCCACTGAAGTCACTGAAAAAAGGAATCAGTCTCTTGATTGTGGTGGTTTGGACCCGGCTGTTGGGAGCTGCTTGCCTTGGTCAACGAGCACCCGCTCTCCAATGAAGCCGACTTGTCTCTTCACTGTATTCCCTCGTACTCCACTGACGTTACACACATGCTGAAAAATCAGCTAAAAGCCAGGCTTCTGATGAAAGAATTTGCCTGAAAAATATTACAATACTCAGCTGCCTGGATTAATTAATAAAATTACTTGCTCATCAACATAGATTACATGCTGGGCATTTAGCTGGTATGCTCTAGGGAAGGGGTGAGAGAAAAGTTCAGAAGTGGGTGGAGAGGTAGGGAAAAGAGAGGAGGACACAGGTTAAGAAATATCGTGAATATCGATTCATGATTGCAGGAATATTTTTTTAAACACTGCATAGCTCTGATGTGCCTGAACAGCGTTTGTGTGGCTAATAAGCTGAAGTTGTTGCTGACATTAACATGGGCAGCTTCACCAGAGCTATATTTTCTCAAGCTCTAACTCTTCTATTTGCTCCTGCAGTGGGCATAAACTGCAGGGATTTTTTTTTTTTTTTTAATTGTGTCAGTCAGTCTCCACTTATGTTTGAGTTTCCCCTCTCTTTCCTGTGTCCTTCTACTGATGGTCTGCAGTAGAAGGCAGGTGGTTGTAATAAACTCAGTTTTGTCTTTTTCTGGATGACGGTTCAAGTCATAAGGGGAATGAGGAAGAATTTTGGGACGATCACGTCACCATGTGGCAGTCCGGAAGAGGTCTGTGTGTCAGGGTAAGTATGGGCTTCATGGGTGTCTGCGTTCTCCTTAGTAGATGATACATTGACCTTGTGGGCAGCAGAAACAACTGCAAGAGGAGAATTAACGTGAACAGGCAGGGCTGAGGCTCTTCTCCTGCACTTGGTAGTGAAGCAAATGTGAGTCACAAACAGCACTGTGGGTGGAAATGGTGGTTTGGAAGAATTTAATGCAGAAATGCACACTTTCAGGCTTGCAGTTGTAATGCTGGGGGATAAAAGCTCTCTTTTTCTTCAATGCCCAGATGCAGTGCCACTGATCTGAGCGGAGTTAGTCTGGACTGTAACTAGTGCAGGAGGAAAACCAGTCACGTTCCTGCGGTGGTGATGTACTCCTGAAGTGAGTGCAGCAACGGATGACTCACTGGGTCAGTGTGTGACGCTCTACATTTTGCTGTTTGCACACGCGGTTGGTTTAGTGTAAGAAACTGGAGAGCAACCTAGTTTATACTGGGTTGAGGGTGTTAGAAAATCTGGGGAGGGGCCGAGAGCTTTGCAATTTCCGTTGGGCAAACATCAGACAAGGAAAGAGCATAGCTGCCATTCCTCTTTGCTTTGCTTTTGCAGGATATCTGATGTTAGAAGAGCATCGCCATTCAGATTCACCCACAGTGACAGGTCCATTCACTCCCAGCTCTGTGCTCTGCGAAGAGTCGTTTCAATTTTTGGAGTGATGTCTCCAAACACAGCGTGGTTCTGCTGCTCGTCTTTAGTAGGGATTCGCAGAAGTGCAGGTCCTGGTGTTCACTGTATAAACCAGGTGGGTATTCACCAGCCAGGCTGCGGTGTGCAAAACAAGAGCTACTGCTGATTCAGCCCACAGACTTGTTTTCAGAGAGCTCATGTGGGTTCTATTTTATTACTGGCACTTGGAAAAACCTTTTTCAGTCCTATGCTTTAAAATTAACGTTGAGCAACAAGCCTGTTTTGATTAGGGTTTACTTTTCCATTCACTGGGTTGGCAGCAGAGTTGATGCTGGCAGCAGAAAGGTCAATATTTCAGTCTTAGACCTTCTTTGAAGTATTAAGGGTACTTGAGTATAATAATTCTCAGTGTGGAATGCATCTCTTCTCAATTAATTTTAAAGGCAGCGTATTGCAGCTTGGTCTCCCCTTCTGAAAGCCAGGCAGCAGTTCCCACAAAGGATGGGAGTCTGTGCTAGCTCAGGGTGCCCATCCTTCCCTGGCGAAACGTTGGGCGCCTCACAGCATGAGCTTCCAGCCCTGCAAAATGGCATCAACAACCTGATCTTTCATCAAGCTTAATTAATCAGATGCTTTTTAAAATTATGAATGCCTAATATGGGATAACCTAGCGGAAGCTTTTTGATCTGTGTAGGTACTGGGAAATTTTAGTCTCATTCCGCTACATGTACTAGGAGAAACTAGGAGTTCCGGAGTCGGGAATTGGGTTTTCTATGGCTGAGACTGGGCTGCACCATTCTTTTGATACAGAAATTTTAGGAACATTGATGAGTGAAGCAGACACATCTGCTGTGTGTAGTGATTCTGTCAACAGACCTCATGGTATACAGCCAGCCTAATAATCACAAGTGCTTCTTTCTGTTTCAAACCCAGAAAAGGAACTGACATCTTTTATCAGAAAGACAGACAATCTGTATCCCGTGACAATTCCAGATTATGGATCCCAAGAGGCTTTCCTTACATTCCTATTTCATCACGGAAATCACAGCTAGTGCTGTTTATTTTCTATACTTCCACACAGTTTTCAAGGTGTTGCCAGCAGGACCTGTGCTGACACTGACATGTGTTGTTGTCACATTGCAAGATCTGATAGAAAACCCCAGATATATAAATATCAGTGTTTTCTTGGATCTTCCTTTGCTTTCAGTGGTTTTGGAAACACTGGCACTAGTTAATTCACATGCTTCGTATGTTTTGTAGGCTTTTTTCCTACTTCTAAGAGAAGACTTGTTCCTAGTAGACTGGTTTGGAGTATCACTCTCTTTTGTTGCTGTTTTTATGTTAGGCAGCTATGTATATGTCATTTTCTAGCTATTACGACAGAGTGGGGTAAGAATAAATGTCTCAGGAAAAAAGAGAAAACCTTTGTTATTTGGGAAAACAAGCAGCTTTTGCCTGATGTTTTTTTATTGCAGTATTCCAGTCCTACTGCTTTGAGTGAGTTCACTGCCCAGACCCACACCAGCAGTTGGGAGGACGGACAGCAGAACTGCTAAGGAAATGCTCCAGCCACACTCCACACAGCTGCTCACCATCCTCCGTGTCGGCTTGAAAGCTAAAATGTCACTCAGGTACCTTCCCTCTGGACTTCCCTTACCCTGGGGATCAGTAGTACATGAGAACGACCCATCCCCGGTGTACTGACATCCACCAGCTCATGATTTGTCATGGTCGCAGTTCCTTGAAACTAAACTTTGGGTTTGTGAGAACAACAGGTTCTTCGTGCTGGTCCCCTGTGATTTGACTTGCTTTGCCTGGCAGACTGTCAACCTTCTCTAAGGTTATAATCATCTGTTTAAGGCTCGGGGCAGATTTTAGCTGAAAATATTTGTTCCTGAACTTAACTATGATTTGCTCCTTTTTTAAAAACACAAACAAAGAAGTATGATTATATAATATATATTCACACATACATTCATACTCCTATTCTTTTTTCCACTTCAAGAAAGCATCTTAAAACACAGTTCAATAGTCCAATGGACAGTAGGTCACACAGCAGCCAAGTACACTGGATAATTCCTTTCTTCTTACAAAGAATATCCTTAGTTTTTATTGCCACATGCAGAAGACAGGGACTCTGTTTTTATGTTTCTGAAGCCCACACAGCACAGTAGATCAAGTCAGCATATCCATCTCAGAAAGAAGCTACATTCCTCTTACTTTTATTTGAACTTGAGATGCCAAAAGATGCTTAAGACTTGATTCTTCACATCATGACACCTCGTTTAGTTTACTCCTGCACAAAACGGTATGTGATCGGACCCGAGGGCTTTGCATCATCTGTCTACAAAGCAGAGTAGGAATCAACATAGAAATCCAAAGCTTATTTTACTCTTTTCTTTTCCCTACATCATATATAAACTATCCAGATGTTTTTTTGGCAACGGAATAGTAATGACAGTGGGATGGTAATTTCATCTTGAGTTTTACAAGCGAGAGGAGGGGCCAAGAAGGAAACCAGGTATGAAGGTTGCCAAATACATCTTCCATTTATCATTCCAGCTAACAGGGGCTAAATTATTTCTGAGTGGCAGTTTTAAAAGGGAGGGGAGAAAAGCAACATACATTAATATGTGCAAACATGTAGCTCATGCTAGAGAGGTGTCTCTGAGGAGTGGCTGGTTTGGTAAGCCAAAGTATAGTCCTTCCTGCAGGAGAAGTACAGCGTGTTACTCATGCTGGAATTCTGGTCATGCTGCTGGAGCTAAAGTACCTGGAAGCATACCAGACGGGAACCGGCTCCGTACTAGTGCTAAGGCAAAAGAGAGACCTTCTTTGCGGGAGTTGGAAATGAAGGGAATATTTTTGTCCAAGGAGAGCTCTCACTTGGGGCCCCAGCAACATTTCAGTCCTGCACAGTATGCACCACGCTTATTCGCAAAGAAAAGAGACTTACACAAATATAAGTCGCCATATCAAACACACCCAGAATTCAGCAAGAAGAAAGGAGAGCTTCATCTTTTTCTTTGCCGTTTTCATGCCATTTCAAAGAGGGGTAACTATTGCTGTAGGCTGTGATGAATAATGGGGCTGTCTGATCTAACCAGGTCAGGATGTGGCCCGTCATAGCCACTCTGTGAAGGTGTTTACAGCGCTGTTCTGAAAAGAGTTATAAGTAGGCAAAGCATCCGGTCAATGGCAAACAACGTGCTTGAGTGATTTATACCAGACTGTTTTATAATACAGTATTTCTCAGGTGCAGACTCACATTTACTTGTCTAACCATTGCCATTATTATTATATAATAATTATAATTTACCCATACAAATTAGTTGGGTAAGAGGAAGGATTAAATGACATATAAAAAGCATACTGACCAGAACTAAATGGAAAAGTCCAAGGAGGAGTCCTTAAAATAAAGGGATTGTATCATATTTAATTGCATAATATAAACTGTAATTTCCCAAAAGACATTGTATTAATCTTACGGTGGTTAGCCATTACATTTGGTCCATTTGTAATCACTTTGAGCTACTTAAATACAAATTTAAAAAAGGATCAAACTTTTTTTTCCCACTAATAATACCTAGTGCTTTCCCCATAGCTTATTCATCTTCAAAGCTCTTCAAGAACATTAGCTAATTATTCTTTTTTCTAATTAGTAGAAATTGACTATGGTCAAAAGGGCCATTCAGCCAATTAGTGCAGTTCTACCTTCAAATCTCAGAGCTTCTGACCTAGAGCTTTCAAATGGTTGATGAAGATATTATGAACCGGTTGTGCTGAGCCCATATTACAGGCAGCCAACTGGAGAAAAAGAAAGGAAGGAAAAAAAACCCCAGAAAACCCACCACAGGGAAGTGTATCAAATCTTCTCATTCGCGGTGTTCCCCAGAGGCAGGAGCGTGAAGAATGAAGGGCCAGATCCAGGTCTCCTCCTGCCCTGCACACAGCTGCATGGGGCACGAGGCAGGTGGGGCTACTCTGGCCTTATTTGAAGGCTTAAAGCCACGTGGGGCTTGTGGTGGCCACCTGTTCAGAGGCCACTTCTGCCCTCCTTGTGCTCTGGATGTGGCAAGGGTCGTTTCGGTGTCCCTGAGTGGTGGCCCTGCACATGTCGTGCAAGCCAGCACCTAGCTCTGCGTAGTCATTAGCTTCGTTCTGGTGTGTGTATCCTTTCCATTTTTAATTGTGTGCTGGCAAACTACGCTAAGAGACAGCAAGATCGATTTAGGAAGTGATTTGGGGTTTTTGCATGTTTATATCCAAACTCTCTTCTCAAAGGAGTGTTTCTTCTGAGTCTTGCATGTAGTCCTGCCATGTGCCAAGAGTCCCGCTGCTCCCTTGTTATGGATTCATACGCGTCCATAGCTCAGTAGTTGTAACCTACAGGTAGCAGAAAAATCTCTGGAAATACGAACAGGTTCACCCTCCCTTTGTGTTCTGAATTTCTTTACTTACTCTTCTAAAAAGACAGCTAAGTGACAAATCCTCGTCAAGCAGCAGCTCGGTTTGGCTACTTGAGAGCAGCTGCGTGTGCGAGACTTGTTTATGTTTCAGAAACTGAGTGTTTTAACCCTGAACAACAGTGTGTGCTCCGGGAGATTAATATCTGCATTACATGGACTTGCTGGGAATAAATTAACTCTTGATGACACGATTACTGTCTTAGCAGTGTTCACTGCATACAATTGCATGGTGTCTAAGATATTAATGTGTTTTTGTGAAGAATTTAGGAAACGATTTATTTATATGACTGTGCTTCATTCCATATCACACCAGGACATCAATTAGCTGCTATCGCCTGTAAAAGAAATGTAAATCATGTGTCGCATTGGTTACGAGGATAATACCCGGCCAATAATTCACAAAGAATAATTCATTCCGTGAATTGTGCCTCACTCTGCGCTCGTGAATTGTTCACAAACAGATACAACTTTCTCAAGTTTTCATTTTTAAAATGATTATAATGGATTCTTCTTGGTTACAGTTTCCTCATGGAAGTTTTGAATATTCAGGACTTAAAATTCGGAGTGATTTTGTTTGGTCACACGGTACAATGTATTTCTTTCCTGACTGAATCAGTGTAATTTTTAGAATCAGTTGATATTGTGAATACTTGTGAGACCTAATGCAAATATCCTTTAAATTTTTTTTGGTAAAATATGGTGCTTAGAAAAAAAAAATTCTTTCACACTGGCCAGAAATACATAAAAAAAAAGAGTCTCCAGAATGGCGAGAACCCGAGTAAGCTTTAAAAAGGATTTATGTGGAGATTTTTGAGGGAAACATATTCTGGTATATAATACATAAAAATAAAATCACTCTCACCCTTAGTGCAGTTTCTAAAATTAGGGAGCAAAAAATGATTGTCTTAAGAAGATAATTAAATCCAGCCACTTTAAAAAGGAAAAAATTAACAAAAAATGTATGGATTTTAGTTCCCATTTATTTTAATTTTTTCTGCAGAATCTTTGGATTTATTAGTAAAAAAGATTTGAAAGGTTTGATATTTACATTATTAGAAGGAGTTGTGTTTGTGTTGGCAACATGAGAACAAGGAGGAAAAGGTGAATTTTCTAGCCAGTGGTGCTTTCTGAACAACTTGGAGATGATTTAAGAATTTTCCTGAATACCCTGGCTGCATGTAAGCAAAACAGCAAATAGATATGATAAAAGATTAAGTATGATTTGAATTTTCAAGATAGAGCCTAAAATAATCTTCCAGACTCAAATTTATCTTTTTTTTGCCTGTAGGTGCTGCCACAAATTAGAGACACTTTTAACTATTTGATTTTTGAACCTACCCTCAGTACAGGACATGCGTTGGAAGTGAGGTAGCTGGTGTGCCATGAAACTGCATGTGTGTTGAATATTGGATGGAAGGGTTGAACCTAGTTTTTCTTCCTTTTGCTGAAAATAGATGAGATGGAAAATTTGCAAGTGTTTCATTTTTTTTTGGTGTTTGATTCACACAGATACTCAAACCCTTTCTTCTCTGAACAGCCTACTGAGAATCTGAAATCCATCCTCTTCTCTCATATCACCAGGCATGCCTTTCCCATGCTAATACATTAGGAAACTTTTATTGCGCTGAAGAGCATATAAAGTTCACTGCTTTGCCGTGACCTTTTCTCCTTTAAATTGTTTCATCATTGTGACCAATCTGAACCAAAGAGAAGATGTAAAAATGTTAGGGACATTTATTTCTAGGAAGGTTAAGCAACTTTTGCTATGCCCTTTTTACATTCTTCCAGACCTTCTAAAAAGAAACCGTAACACGACAGCGATGGCCTCCTTAATTACATTTTGTTGTCAGAGGAAGCATGCTTTAGAAGAACAGTAACGCAACACTCCTATAGTCGAGGATTTCAATAATCTCAACCAGGTTCACAACATTTGGAAAACCCCAAACCTTCTGTCAACTGATTGAAGCTAATTTTACGCATGCAAGAAATACAGTCATCTGGCACAAGGTTCTGTGTTACGAGGCTCGGGCAAAAGGATCCAGTTTCAGTTTGCCAGAGTATCTTGAGCAGTTGGATAAATTTCGCAACGGCGATGGCTTATCAAACCCCAAAAGCTAAAGAGCAATACGCTTCTGCTGCGCTTGTTTTCGGTAATGTTCATCTCCACGGGAAATGTAAATCAGGTCCTGAGTATTGCTGATCTAGTACTGAAATCTTAAGAACAGCTGAATATTTTTTAAAAAATACAGATATCAGTGGGGCTCAGGGTGGGTAACACTTTACGTCCTTCCTGGCCTTTTTTGGTTGGTCACTGCACCTTTGTTTCTATCACAACTGCTGGTAGCTTTGTTCAAAGCAAAGGAGAAAACTGCTCCTGCGTGCCTCCATCTTATATTTGTGCAAGTTCTGTCATGATTTCAGTGAGCTTGCCAAGGAAAAAAGAGTCAGACTTAGAGTGGGCTCCTACAGTGATATAGGACATAGGGACTTAAAGGCAACCAGAGGCGGGCAAAGGCTAATGCGTTGGATTTGGCAGGAGAACACAATGGGCAGGAAATCCCAAACAGGGACTTGGGAACAGTGCATTTACCCGAAATTGAAAAGGCCGTCCTCTGTGCATACTCCAGGGTTCCTGTACCATGCCTATTAGTTAGGTCGGTGAACCTGCTGGCCTTTACTCGCAAGATGAATTGCCTTCACGCAGGACTGTCTGGGGAGCCGCAGAGGCTGTTGTGGCATTTGGAAAAAAAAAAGAAGAAAAGGAAGGGGTCGTATATGACTGCCTGCCCCCGGGAGGGCACAGCCTGTGTGTCCCTGCTTCTCTTTCTGTAGAACGAACATGCCTACAGTCCGTACCAAATTTAGGGTCCTAGGAGCAAAACTTCTAGGCTCTTACTCAGGACTTACGAACAATCAAACCCAAAATTGTTCCCAGAGCAGTCTTCATAGGTTGTGCGGGACTGAACTGTGTGCATTTTGGGGAAGCCTTGCAGAGCCTGTATAAATATTTATGCAGTTCAGATCACCAGAGCTCATATTTTAGGCGTCTACCATTGACTTTCATTGCCATGCTTCTAGACGTTCCCTGTGGCCTAAAGCAGAATAGTCTGTTGGCATGGTGTGAGGATTAAATCTGCAGCATCTGAAAAATGCCTTACAAATGAAGCAGACTAGATACTATACCTATGCAGTTGTCCCCATAGCCTTCAGGTACTGCTAAGGAGCACAAAGTATGGATTTGTAGTGAATCCTGAAACAGCCACGCTTAAGATGTATATAGAAAATGTCCAAATCTGAGTGGATTTACGCAAAAGGAAGGATGACAAGAGCCCTGTGGTGGTATTTATGCAGGAAAAACACTGGGAACATTGGTACGTTTGGCCATGGTGCGACGCTAGGCAAAAGTGCCAGACAGGGTGAGCTATTCCATTGTTCCCAGGATCTCCATTGCTGGCCATGGTGAGAGGGCAGAGGAGAAAGGAGAGACTGTTGGTATCATCCTCTGGTAAGTTGACAGCTGTCCTCATAAAGATAAACTGAATTAACAAAACCCAAAAAGGTGAGGGAAGAAACATAGAGGTATTGAAATAAAGGAGGCGGCTGTTTTGCTAACGTGGGTTGTGCTCCAGGAGAGTGAAGGAGGTGTGGCTGTGGTACAGCGACACGTGGGACCCTCTGGGAGGAGGATGGCTCAGAGCAGTGCGGTGGAGCTGGCCGTGCCGTATGAGAGCGCTTCCGATGAGTTCAGCCTCAGGCTTGCCTTCGTGGCCAGCACGATGGTGCCTGTAGAACACCTCACAGCAGGAGGTTATCGGGGCAGCTTGGTGACTCGGGAGCCAGGTCAGTCAAGCTGGCTTTGAGGGACCACAAACTCGTGCTGTGTCACAGCCAGGGAGCATTTAGCCAGGTTTGTTTTTCTTTTGTGAGATGTGGACACCAGATAGACAAGCAAGCATTTCCTCACTGCAGGCTGCCCCATCTGACGATATTTATTTAGGGCTTGTGGTGCCAGGGCTGACTCAGTAAATCTAGGGTAGGAGAAGAAGCTGTGACTCCCTGAGTTCTGCTTCAGTGCAGGTTACTCAGGCTGAGAATCTGGCCTTGCTGATCACTTCCACGTGCTGTTTCTTCAGCATATGCCTCTCACTATTGACTTCTCCGTACTCCTTACAATCCCATCGATTTCTCTTGTATGTCCCAAGTGCAAATTTTTACCGGGTAACACAGAGGAAGGCATCCCACGTACAATTCTGAAACTCTTCTGTGCTGACATATCTGAGGTTCCCTTCAGAGGATTCAAATCCTGTACACCTCACAAGCACATGTGACCAAGTTTTCCATGTGAAAAATTTGATCAGAGGAGGGATTTTGTCATCGACCACAATACATTTGCATAACTTTGGATTTGCAGATGCTCAGAGCTTAGCAGTGTGAAGTGCTTGGGAGGAATGTTATACCGCAGGAAGGTGGCTGCAAGTTCTCATTTTTGGCCTTTCTGTATTAGGTACTGGAGGGGACAGAAGCTAAAATGGATGAGTAAGTATAATTTTCAGGCCGGACTGGTTGGGCAAGGGAGTCACACTCTTGGAGCAATAAATAGCTCCTTCCAGATCATGATGTGCTAGCAGTGTTGGGGAAGAAATAACACAGGACTGGCCCAAGTTAATGATATATATTAAAGGAGATCATGCTGATATCAAGGACATGTTTAGTAAAGCATCTATTGTCTGCGTCTGTCACCACAACATTCTGGCAAGTATTGGGAAATATGGAAAGTGTGAAGTAGGAGGAGAAAAACTTGATCTGCATTTGTTGACTGCTTGTTGACAGCAACTGAGTAAGACGTTTGCAGAATGCTTTAAAAGTTTTTAATTAATTGTTGGGATTGTTTATGCACAACCTATAAAACCCATTCTGATCATGCTTCTGGCTGCCAGAGTGGGGAAGGATGCTACAGGGAAGGGGTGTGTTCATGTGCATCTGCGAGTGAGTGTGCATGTGAAAAGAAAGCTTCCAAGATGCTTAGTACATAAGCCTGATTCTGAAATAATTTAGCTTACTGCTGTAGAACAGTCTTTGCAGAGGAAATAAGGTTTGACTTTTGGTGATGGTAGGCGAAGAGCAGATGTCCATGTCCTGATGAACACGTTGCACCCATGGTGGGTCGTTAGCCGCAGCTTGGCTGGATCCCTGCCGAAGTGTCGCATCACATGGGGTGTTTCCCTCCATGCGCGGGCTCGGGATAAAGCCTTCAGCCCAGGTCTGATCGAAACTTTGCTAAAGTTTGTGGAAAGAAGCCAATCAGCCATGAATCAAGGGCTTTAATGACTATTTATTTGTCTAACGTTTTGTATTGTGATTAAGCTGTCATTTTTTAAAACAAAATCTCCTCCCACACCCCAAATTGCCATCAATCCTCCCAACAGGAGTGTGCTACAATTTAATGTAAGTTGGGACGGGGAGAGGGTGTGGAGCTGTGCCAACACAAATGCTCATTTTTATAAGCATAGTCCTGAGTGGAGGATGGGGCAGTTTTGTAAGTGCAATGTTCTTGGTTGCTCCTCAGGTTAAATTCTGAGCAGTTTCAGTTGTCCTGTCGCTTTGTCGCTCGCTTGTAAATCAAATGGACCGTTTAGCTGTTGGCTTGTTGGGTGCTGGAACAAGCACAAACAAGAGCTTCTCTACTGTATTCCAAACTGTATTTCAGCCCTCAAAAGGTGGCAGTTGTGTCATGATTTACAGCTCCTATTTGGTGTTTTTAATTGGGAATTTACACGACAATTTGTGGCTACATGATTATGTTAAGATTATCTTATAAAAGATCTAGGACAGTTGTTTGTGAAACCCTGGGGGCACATACCAACCTCCTTAGTTATCTAACCAACTGTTGTGCTCCTCGGTTAAAAGAGTGGGGCCTTCAGAAGTGGTTTGATCTTCCTCTGGAGGGTTAAAGGTCGAATGACTCATAAATGAAGAAAGAGGGATTTAATCCTAGGAACCTGTGCTGTTATTGTAAAACAATATTCACCAGCGATGGTACGCTGCCGTATAAATGACAAACTGCGCAGCGATGGAAGTTGTTATTACATCACTGGAAACCTCACCTGCACTACATTTATGACTCCATAAACATAGGTTTATTTAACAGCTGCGGGAACACCTACGGCCATTTTGTGTTAAAGGTCAGGGGTCCTAAATTTCAGTTTGCATGTTAGTTTTCACGGGCGAGGTTCATAAAATGTGACGACTAGCACTAAGTGGTCAGAACATAACCAGAGCGTAATGCTGGGGGGAGCACGTGCTAACGCAACCTCCTGCGCTGCGCCGTGGCTCCTCGGAGCGCCTGGCAGGACGGTTTGTTTGCTGCGTGTCGCTCTGAGAACAGATTCACGACTCCGTCGCCCTTTCAGCGAGAGTCGGTAATTGTATCTGCTGCCAAAGTTAGGCTCCAACAGGGGCTTGCCTTCTAGGACGTTTGTAAAGGGGGGCAGTGAAGTCCAGCCTATTTCAGACCATGAATTAAAGGTAGCCGTACACACAGCAGCTGCTCCTCCGCTCCTTTGCCAACCGCGATGATTAAAAATATTCATATTTATTCTCGAAGTTGCCATGTTCAGCAGCGGGCCAGCTGGCTGGCTGAACAACGAGCTGTGTACTGCAAAGTGCAGAAAATCAAGAAAAGTCAGAGGGAAAATAGCGCGTGTGAACATAAATACTTTTCAAACGGGAGTGTGGTTTTGTGTCGATGGTGTCACCTTGCAGTAGGTCCTCGGCAGGAGCACGCGGCCACTCCGTAAAGGGTAAGAAATAGCTGCTGAGTGAATAATTCTTTTTCATATTTCTGAAGCATTTGAAAAGTTAAACCGAATCTCTGTCTGGAGATTAAATTGCATATATGCTGTGGGAGAAGAGGAATGTCCCTCTGGTTTGTGCAACATTGTTCTCAGCTCCTTTTCCGTGGCCTTGTCTAACTCATGCCACGAATATCTGCGTGCTCCTTTACATTCCCCACCCATGTTATTGCTTCAGGTGTTGTACTGTTGCTCAGTGAATGGTAGCAGATTTTTAACAAATTTGCAACAGCAATCTGGCCTACTGAAAGGATTATGACTAAACCAATAAATTACTATTGTCTGCTTTCATCACACGACAGATTCCCATAACCTCGTCCAGTGTGGCTGAAGGTTTTGTGCTGATAAAGATTGCTGGGGTTACTTACATTTTAGAAACACTGTTGTTCCATTAGATTCATAAACAATTGTTAGTCAAAGATCAAACAGAGATAATTATTGTTTTTTTGCACTTTTGGAACACAGATGAGATGATTAGAAAAATCCAAGAGATATGAAGCAATAACGAAGCTTCTCTTAAGCAACGTCAAACATATCTTTCTTGTTTAACAGCATTTTGTATCTCTATCAATAATCTTGCCAATGGTCTTATAATTAACTATGCTAATAATGCTTCTTTTAGTCTTTTTATTACTATTATTGCTGTGAACCTACTTAAGAGCAATCCACTGTAATTAGTAATTAATCTGATGATTGTGTTGCCCTATGCAAACGTGAGATGGAACATGTTGATTTAACCACACCAGCCTCGGTCTCCGCTCCACACGTTGCTGCCGCCACGTGCACCAAACCGGCGCAGCACTGCTGGCGGCCCGTGCTGCCCATGCAGCCGCCTGGGCTGGGGTCTGCTGGCTCGGGGCTGCCTTCATGGGGATGGGGGACTGGGGACGGAGCGGCCCATGTGTCACCTCGTCCATCTTGCCTGGCTGCTGTCAGCCCCGTTGCTTTGAGAGCACCTCCCGGTGACAGTGCCATCTTGTTGCATGCACAGTAGAGAGGAAAATGGAAGCCTGGCTGACTCAAACACTGAGTATTCCTGGGAAACACATTGTTGAGTATTTAATATGAGAGTATTTCTACTCCAACTTGCTGTTTTACATGGAAGCCATTTCTTTCTCACTTTCTAAACAGTGCCTTTGATTCTCTTTTCTTCAAATCCCCAAATTATCCTCATTTATTCACTCTTGTTTATTCTGGCAATCTTGTAACGCTAGTGTTTGCCAACATCCCACTTTTTTTCTTAGCTTAGAATAGGAAACAAATGTGATAGTATTTATTGGCAAGTGGTGATGTTCTTGTGGCAATCGTTGTGCTGAGCACTAACAGAGAGGGAGAGGTGAAGAGAATTGAGAATTCCCACTTGAAAGCAACCCCTTTGTTGTTTTAATTATTGCTGGTGGCCCTTCAGCATTAGAACTCCCACCATGCGCTTTTTTTGGGGGGGGGGGGGGCGCAGGATACGTAGTAATGGAAATGAAAATGTAAACCATCTTTTAAAGAGATATTGCAAGCCATGACTTAGGCACCTGAACCTTGGAAACCCAGTCTTACCTTGCCTTCATCTTCTTATTGTCATTCCCTCTTGCAGCAACGCAAGGGTAGGTACCGGGCTCAGCCTCAGCGCGCATTGTAACTGTCCTGTTTTATAGCACAGCTGAAGGTTCCTGAAATTCACTATTAGAAAACGATGTGCTTGTGTGTCTGGCGTGTTTTATCCTTCTCTAAACAGGCAGAAAAAGGCATTCAGCAAGCAGATACGGAAGCAGTCAAGAGCCCGGTAGACTCTGAGGTGGCTCTAAGGCATTATAATGCAGGAAAGTGTTATTAACCCAGTGAGTGGAAAAATTAGCTTTGAATGTTTTGCAATCACATGTAAGTGTAACAGCTGAAGGCACAAATCATGTTCAGGGGAGATAGTACTCTTCAGAAGTAAATTTCGTACAAAAAGGCAAAAGTATTTTTCCATCCAGCGCTTACAACATGGAGCCTAAACCTGCCTAATCCCTGCTCCACATATAATACCTGTCAAAAGTCTGTCTATCTGTATAAAGCTGGAGATATCTGACACTTGGTAAGTGTCCCTGAATTATCTGTCTTAGCAACATACACCTCTGCTGAGCTGTGCAAATACAGCAAAAGGTAGGGTTCTGGTGAAACCAGTATTTACACACTATCTCAGTGTTGGAAGTAATTAATCTTCAACTGTATGAGGCTCTTTGTGATGTAAAGCAAGTGCTGACACTTTTGTGTAAACATGAAGATTAGCATATTTACAAACTGGTAGATGTTACTTTGATCAGTGGCTGCTTGCACTGGAAAGGCATGCTGGCATGCGGGTTTGCTCTTCATGTGACAAAGACGTCTAATCCTTTTACACTATTCTCAGATCCATATTTAGAATTCTGACTTGTGTTTTCTATATCCACTTGAGCTCACTGTTTGGTTTGTTTAGCAGTGTTCATGCACTCTTTATACTCACTAGTGACTCATTCCGGTTTGTTTTCTTTGCAAAGCAAGCAGCAAAATTCCAAAGTGGTAAATGACCTGGGTGAAAAACCCTTAAACTCCTTTCGATTTAATTACTAAAGCAAATTGGAACCACTTGCAGTCAGGCTTTTTGATGGCCCGTATAAAGATCTTCACTGTTTTCCCTCTTTCTTTTAAGTAACTTAGTGTGAAAATTAACCAACCCAGCTCCAACCTACTTCTAATGTTATTGCAGCAGGACTTTTGTTTCTGTGTACATTTAAACTCATCTGGAGGACTTTGAAAGAGACATCCTAGATGCTTGGTTTTGTTCATTGTAATTTATTGGTAAACGGTAAACAATACATAATTCATTTTAGCGCAAATTATAGCTTTATGTACTCTAAACTGGTTAGTGACAGGGGATCTTGTGGTAACAAGATAATGACCGAGCAGGTTGGAACAGGCTGGGTCTTATCTTTTAAGAAGGATGAAATAATGTTATGACTTTGTCAGCGTATTGTCTAACATGCTAGGGTGCTAGCAGCTCATTACTTACGTGCAACCCATGTGCCTGAGTAAATGATTGCAAGATTGGCCCTTCTAGGTGTACATGTGTGGGCAAGATCAAACACGCCGGGCGACCGCAGAACAACAGGAGAGACATGTAGTTGAGGTGGGCCCACACACGCTTGCAGAGGAAAGCTGAGACTGAATCTGTTCGGTGGGTGGGGTACCGCTGCTGTTCTCAACGCCGGTGCCTTCATTTTAACGCTGAAAGCAAACTGAGTCAGCCTACCCACGGTTGTTGGAGATGGTAGACACAAATCTCCTTGGTCTTGGAAGCTTTCCTGCTTTCCTCTGGCAACCCGGAGCTTTGCCTCCATCCCCAGGCACACCTGTTAGCTTGTCAAAGATGAGGAAACTCCTTCTCACCAGGCCACTGCCTTCTAGAAGGTGTGAGGTTAAGCCCAGACTCTTTAGGCACTTGACCTGGCTCCTATCCACACACTAAAACCTCTGAGCTGATTTTAGGGCTCTGACTCAGTTTCCATTTGGCAACAGCTCCCAGTGATAAATGCACGATTTGGAGACGCAGCTGCCACCCAGCTGTTCGCTGGCACGACTGGAAAGACTGCTCCCGTGGTTTAAGCTAATACGTTGGTCTGTAAAGCCGAGATGCTGAGAGCATCCCCTCCCACCCTGCAGTCCAGAGGTGTAACTGCTGCTGGAGTGCAGCAGGCACCTGGTGGTGGCAGCAGCTTGAGCGAGGTGGACCACAACCCTCCGTGGCTGTTGTCTGACTTGCCCAGGCTCTCCATGCAAAATGAAACGAAAGCTACATCTCAGCCATCTCTCTGGTGTCTTCCAAATGGACCAGAGTGATATATAATTTCATGTGCTAAAGGACCCCACCAATTTTCCAGCCAAGCAGGACTTCTATGCTCGCGAGGGTGGCCTGAGGCTCTTTGGTGGGATATGAGACATTTTACTTTGTGAAGAAACAGCTGTGAATAACGCATGAGAAAGGCGTATAACGATGCCTTGTGTCCTACATCCATTTTCCCAGGGCCGGTGTCCCAGGTGCACCACTGAGGGCAAGGTTAGCCTTTTCCCCTTGAAATACTGCGGTCTGCAGTGCGCAGTCGCACAAATTTGGAGAGAGTTCGGTTGCATGGAGCTTCCCCCTCTGTATCTGACATACGAACAGTAAAGACAGGATCTGTGTTTTGATTTCTTGTTGAGCAAAGTAAGCAGGTGAAGTGCTCAGAAAAGAAACCGATATACTTTCCTTGCGTTATTTGCAGAGCCTCACGTGTATGCTAGATCTATTACTGATTAAAACTCTTGTTAAACCGAGGATCAAAAAGAAAGCTCGACACCTCATTTAGCTCTTTTCATGACTGGATTAGCCTAAATAGAACAACTTGTCTATACAGGAACAGCACAGACAGTTAATTTAAAAAGTATTTTCCTATCTAAGCGGAGAAACCGTGAATAGAGTGTATAAGTAAGGAGGAGGGGGAAATGTTTTATTTGATTGAGGTGATGAAAAATTATTGGGCAAAATCTTGACCCTACCAAAGCCGATAGAAGTTTTTCCATGGTTTTCAGTGGAAGCCACTGTATTTTCTATTGATATTTCAGGGGGGAAAAAGAACTCCTCAGCTTCTGCGGGTTATATTGTTACTTATTTAAAATGGAATAGCTGGTTGCACATTTATTAACTAAATTGGTGTATTAACTGAAACCTTCCTAAGTATATATTAATCTCTGTGGTTTACTAAAAGCTTTCAATATGTCTGGGTTGATTTTAGCTTAATAAACAGATTAAGAAGACGTAGTTAATATGCTAAACAAAATGGGATTTCGGTAGTTTTACTTTCAGTGCCATTATTTACATCTTCATTTTTTCCGTGTTGCGAGTCTTCAGCGCTGCTGCAGCTTGAATGTGGAAGAAGGGGGCGAACACTTTGCAGCTGAGACTGGGAAATAAGCCTGGATCCTTCAGCCTTTCAGTCTGATTCCCTCCTGTTTCTCCTGTGCGTTGCTAAATCGCGGCAATGGAAGAGCCCGTCTCCAAGAGGCCAAGCCCGTGCTGTCTTGCAGGCTAGACCCAAACATGCATTAACATGACCACAAATAAGCAAGGTAGGCTTGGGCCCTTGGGATTATAGCCTGACTCGGGGCTGAGAGCACAGAGGAACTGTCTACAAAGGCTGCAAATAGGGAATAGAGTCTCAGGACTAAAGTGAAGCCGCAATAGTCCTGGATCACAGGATTTGGGGCTGGCAATCTGATCTGTAAGTCTCAGATCCCAACCGCAAACATCATATGAACTTTCATGTTTTTAATCTTGTCCACGGCTGTGCTGTAGTAGACAGGACTAACATTTTTATGCTCTCACAGGTCTTTTTTTTTTTTTTCCCCCTGACAATTTTATGGGCATAAAAAGATAAAAATCTTCATTTTTGGAAAAGCATATATTTAGGAATTTTAGGATACTAATTTCATGTTGCCCTGGGGCGTTTTCTGCAAATGTTAGCATGCACATACTATTTCTGGTGATTAAAGCAGAGTATTTTGACTTTAAAGTGGCATCTTCTGAATAAATCTGTCTCCAAATGATTTATGCATGCCATTAGGATTTAGTGCTGGTAGTTGTCCTGGGAAGCCTGATCTGGTCTTTCAAGAGTTGCCTTAGCTTTATCAGTCCATTTACATGTGGTCATATTTCAACCTCCAGGAGCTTTAAAATGTTTAGTACACAGAAGACAAATTTAGGCCTGTGTTTGTTTTTATTGGTGGAACCTCTTTCCTTTCTTCAACATTCTCAAATGTTCCCTGGTTTAACTAGAGTTATCTAAGGTAATCCACTCTTGCCCTTACCAGGGATATTCCACTTTGTTCATAAGCACATAACATAACTCTAGTCCCCAGTGATTTCATTGTGAAATTAAAACCCAGACACTCATCCAGATGTCTTAGAAGATAAGGGCAGGCCTAATCCGTATGTCACAGAGGACTTGAGGAGCAGGAATTCACCTATACATCATCACGTTGTTATTAGCCTGGACCATGGCAAGCCCAACACAAACATTTTCCACAGGGCTTGCATTCAGGCTTGGCAGTGTTAAGAAAATACCCTCCAGCAATGTGTTATTTTAGGCTGAAACAAAAGTAGACATGAATGGCAAGAGGAACAGAGAAGTATTGTTTTTATTTTCAATGTGAACCCATAACTTGTGTTAAATGAAAATCTAACCAACTAAGATGTAAATACCATCGTGTTCAAATGAGCTATCAGATATCAACACATTTATTTTGTGATGGAGTACTGATGCTTGTCTTAGGCACTATGGGAAGGGTAATTTAGATAGTAGAAGTCAAAAGCTTTACCTGATTAAAACTGATATGATGATTGATTTTGACAGAGAGAAATCACTTCCATTGCAAAAAAGAAGGCAACAAAAACATCATGCATTTGTCATTAATATGAACGGTGGCACTGAAATGAGAAACAAAATGTGGGGCTGTGAAAGAGGCAAATTTTGCCTCTGTTTTTTGCAGTTCTGCCACAGAAGTCACCCCCCAAACTGCCATAATTATTTTATAAAATCCATGGAAAACTGTTCGGGGTAGGGACTAGAAGCCCACCTCTGCAGGAGGTGACCTAGCCTCACGGCCACCCATTTCTGCTCCTGCCTTCGCTTTCTGCTTCTCTATCTTCCCCTAGGAGAACTCCCAAAAGTGAGTAGAGCGATGTTACAGGACAACGATGAGGCCGGGTTTGTGATTAAAGCATTAGACTAGGAGTTAGGCCTGGTTTGAATTCATCTCCTGCCTGTGCCACAGATGTTCTGCGTGGCCGCAGCATGCTCTGATTTTGGTAAAATTCATCCCTGTGCCGAGAGCCAGCTAGAGCCTTGGATGCCATCCGATGCTGGGAGACAAACAAGGCTTACCCACTGGTTGAACATTGTAAGTATATTTAGCAAACTCTAATGGCACGAAAGCTTTGTGGTGTCCTTCAGCGGAGGGCTGAGCCTCTTGGTTATAGTGAGTGCCTCAGTGCTCCCTCCAGCCAAGCAGGCACACTGCAAGGTTAATCACGTTAACATTTGTGCAGTACTGCTGCAATGTAAGGGACACACAAGTATGTGTCTGTTGGAAGGAAAATGTACAGGCTTCATGAGCTGCCCAGAGTTTCTGCACTTACTGAATAGTTTGAGTCTCACAAGCATGAGAAAGTGCCCTGGAAAAATTTTCAGAAACAAAGAATAAGCTTTATTAACAAATTCTGAGGGTTGGTGCTGTTCTTTTTCTTGGTTGTTTGGTGGTGTTGGGTTTTGGTTCGGTTTGTTTGGGTTTTTTTTCTTTTTTTTTGATTTGTTTTTTTTTTTTAAAATAATATGAATAGCAACTGTAAATTCATGCAAAGGTATTTATGAAAATGAAGACTAGAAGAAAGAGATACAGAAAAATGTCAGGACAGAGAAACACTTTCAGAAATGGAATGTGGGTTTGATTTTTTTGCTTTGGGAAGCGATTCAGGTTGCCCTAACAGAAAGCAGAGACACATTTCAGCTGGGGTCTCTTTGTGCACAATGCAATGGCAAAGCAGTTCAAGACCAGTTCATCTGTGTGAAAATATGACCCTGTATGAGTCTGGAGGTCAATGAAACCACTGTTGATCTGCTCAGGGCATGCTGGTCACTGCTTTGGGGTCACTTTGATTTATGTGCTCAGATTTTCCACTTCCAGAAGAATAAAATATGGGTGACTGTCTCTTAGTTGACTCTCATTTGTTGTTGTAGGCATGCATTTTTCTCAGAAATATGCACTATATGAAGAAGTCTGATAAATTTAATATAAGGATATAAAATGACACTTTTATGGAAGATGAATGAGTTCTCAGTAATAATTAGAAAAAAACCCTGAAAACCATGGCTTTTTTTCTGGTTTCTTTTAAGCAATATACGAGCTTGCCATCTCTTTCGGTACTTAAATGTCTCTTTATTGTGGTCTGAGCTTTTCACAGTTTTTACGCATTTACTTTTAAGTTGCTTATGTGAAGGACGGAATTAATAGTAACACCATTTAATGGGTGGGATAGCTGAGGCAGAGACAGACTCAGCGATAAGCTAAAAGAAATCTGTAGCAAACTGGAAAGTTAATAATTTACTGTTCCAACTCCTCCTATTCAACTTCAAAAATAAAATGAATTGGAAGCTTTAAATTTCCTTTCTTAGTGCAGAAATTACAGCTTCTCTGCTGTCACATCTTGTGAGCATTGCCGCAGATGGTCACAACTCCACAGAGAATGCGGGGCGTGATCTTGAGTACCTCTTGAAGTTTGGCAGGGGGTTCCGGGCCTTCATGGTGACTCTGTGGACACCAGCTTTGGCTTCCTGAGCATTTCACTGGCAGGAACTGAAACCCAAAATCTTCTTCCTGCTGTGCAGCTCAGCATGGAGAGAGAAGTGGAGATCCAGAGCTCTGCTGAAGGCATCAGGATGCAGGATGCACAGCACACCCTGCCCCTGACACAAGGGAGATGGGACACAAAATGTCACAACTAACACCAAAAAATTTATTCCCTTGATCATATAATTAATTTCAGTGGAATTAACACAGGGGGAATCGGAGTCAATATATCTGGATTATATTTTTTTTCTGGTATGCTGTCATACTGCAGACCTCAACACTTTTGGCTCCTGTGTCACTTGTTCCATTGGTGAAAACAGTCTTTCTCTATAATAATTGCTATTCTAAGTACTTCTATCAGTCAAGATTCCTTTATTTGTCCTATAGGATTCTTTAACTCCTTCAAAATTTCCAAAAAAAACTATTAATGAAGGTCACTGTCACCTGCTTTGCATGTGACTGCTGAGAACCAGCAGTTAGGAGCAGACACCTATGAGGACGTGTACCTTGGACCTCAAGAACCACTGCTCGCCCAGTTTATCAGAAAGTCTATTTTTATTAATGCTAACAAAACTTTACCTTGTTCTTTCTCTACTCTCTGATTAAGTACATTTAAAATATACCTGTGCCTTGACTTGTTTTGTCTCATAAGTGTTAGTTAACTAATTTTGTGGCTACAAGGGAAAATATGTTATCTATGGAGGATGGGAAGAATGGGTTAAATACTGCAGAAGTGTAACATGTTTCTTTGTTATTACTACCATACTTCAGACAAGCTATTTAGTCAGGGTTGCGCCTGTTCAGAAGGCATGAATGAGTGGTTGAGAAAATACGCAAAGCCGTTCTCTTCAGAAATACACACACCAATCTCACTGACAATTCCATTATTCAACCTAAATGCCGGTTAAGAAACAGAGTTTGAAGATGAGTGAACAAACGAAACATCTCTGACTGTGCTGTAACTTCACCATTGTACTTCCAGTGCCATTTGTTAGGGGGTTTTACAAAACCCCCAAACACTGGCTTTCGTGTGGTCAAAGAACTGGACACGGGGCTGGAGAGGCCACAGCTATGACACGTTCAACACACTCCTCAGTACTTGTTCCTCAGAATAACTGCTTCACAAGCCTTCTCCTTCAAGACATCCTTAAGGCTGTTTAATACCCTCTTAGTTGTCATTTCTGTCAGCAGTCAGCACTGTGAAGAGCTGCTGAACTAAACCATATTAGCAGGTCTTTACAATTATTTGTAAATGTTGGGATACTCAGAAGCTTATTGCACTGGTACATTGCCTTTGGTGCCTGAGGGGAGCACGAATTACATCTTATCTGCAGGAATAGCGCTGAGAGCCAGACCGTCTTATGAGACGCCGTGGTGCTCAACCCACTTCCAATCCCATCACTGGGACTGTCAGGGTACAGTTTATATCAGTGAGCAGGATGGACATAGCCTCTAACATTAGAGTTTCGCATGAATCTAATGCATGGGAAATGGATTTTTTTTTCTTAAATGGATAAAAATATCTTCTCATCTGAAACCTTAAACTGATGACATTTCAGAATTCCATTTGGAGAGATGGAAAAACAGATGATCTGTGTTTTTTAAAACTCTTTCTGATAGCTGGTGCTTCTTGCCTAGACCATGTGTTGAAGTATTACTGACACAAAGCATTTCAAACTTTTGACTGTATATCTGACCCCAGTAAGGTTTGCCTATAATTGTCTGTCTTTAAGGAAAACTACTGTTTTATGAAACTTATTAGTCCAGGACTGTCAGGACTGGAACCTGGAAGTTAGGTTCCTGGAATTTCAAAGAAGGGGTCCAGTTTTCAAAAGCACTGACCAGCCTCTGTGTGCCATGGAAATTGTCTAGGGTTTAAAGCTCTGGGAAAAGGTCAGGCTGGTTGTTTTGTGACCTAAATTTAAGCTCCTATGTACTAAAAAGTGCCATGGAAGAAATATCTCATATCATAAGCCAGTTCTTTAAAAAGAGACGTACTTTTAACAACTGCTTAATTGAAAGCAAAGCTCATTTTCAATATGATAGGAACATATTTATGCTTGTGGTTACGCTGTCTGTGTAATGTCCAACTTAAATGGATGTCAATTATTCCATAATTCTGCTGACCAGTGAGCCGTTTGCACTGGCTCCTAAAGTAGAAAATAAAACTTGTTTTATTCTTTATAGATATATATCTATTTATGTGCTGTCTATCTGCTGCTGGGAGCTGCTGAGAGTCCTGCTGGTGTACCTTACGGATCTGGCAATGGGAAAGGCTGACTGTCAGGAAACACTCTCAGCTCTCCTGTGCCAGGACGTTGCAACAGGAGGCTGCGAGGAGCTTCCATCTGACCGTAGCGTGAGAAATTCTCAGTGCTGTGCGCGTTCCCTCTGATAGGGGCTTAAAACTAAGGGCATTATCTCACCAAAGAGCCTCAGTGAGAGAGGCTGCACTTGAGACTGCAGCTTCTAATTCATTCCAGGCTGAGCGTGAAGGCTTCCTACCCGTAGCGGGAGTGAAACCCTGCCTCGCTTCTGCTTGGGGTTTTGCCACGGCGTTCGGTGAAGGTGGATTTCATCACTGGATGGTGTATCCTGACACGGGCGTGGGAGAGTGTGAGCTGAGCTGGAGCACTGAAACCATGAGAAGGGCAGCAACCTGGAGGATATCATGTGTGGTAGAGGGAGGGGGCACCTGGGAGGGAGTGGAGACAGAGAGAATCACGTCTCCTTGCAAACGCTGCCTAAAAAGGGGTTCTGTGAGTGGTGAAAAGTGTTTTAATATGTGATCTTTGATTTTATCTCTGTATTTGCTTATGTTTGGGTTTATTTATGCTTCATCATGTGAGACATGGTAGAGGATGGTAGTCTGTTCTCAGTTAGGGCAATTACGGTTATAATACAGATTCAGAGTGTAATTTGTATCGGAAGGGACTTCCGGAGATCCCGAGTCTTTTGGAGCAGAAAGGCGCGTTAGAGCAGGTTGCTCAGGGCTTAATCAGCAGGGCCACGGAGACCTCCACAGATGGGACTTCACAGCCCCTCGGAGGACCCTCAGCCCCTGTGACCTGCCTGGATGGCCCCGGGGGGAAAGTTTCTTCTAGTGGCAGCCCTGGGAATGAGACAACTCCTGACCGGGCGTGCTGGGCACCCTGTTCTCAGCCAGGGCTAAGGCTCTCGAGTCCCTTTGCCTGTTTCCACCTGAGAATCAGCCCTGCTCAGCTGATGCAGTTACTGCCACCAGGCAAGTACTGACTGTACATCATTCTCAGAAAGAGTGCATGCCTTTCATTTTTCTCTTCTTTTTCATTAAATTGTTAATAAAGTCATTAAGATACTAGAATAAAATTTATTTTGGGGGAGGTCCGCCGGCAATCACACACGCATAAGTTAGCTTTCCATTTTCATGTCTTACGCTCCGATTTCCCAGTGCGCATGCTTCTGTGCTATGTTAGGGAGCACCAAACCCTTTTTCTTTGAAGAAATGAAATAACACTGGCATCTCGAGTGACATTTCCTCTCTCAAAAAAAAACCCCCCAGGTCGGTTGTTTTAAGGAGTTTGAGTAAACTGTTACAGACCAATAATAGCTGCTGTGATTTTGCAACTGGGGGAAATTTCACTCATTGCAGCACTGTGACCCCTGTGAAATCAATGATGCCGCACCAGCGTACAAAAAAGTTTGTCCCAGTGATTTTAGTACGTCCAACGCACGTCTCTGTGAAGGCTGGTGGCTGCCCTGGCTGGCTTTCTGAAACAAGTTTCTGTTTCTTCCTGGCTTCTTCAGGAAAGGAGCTGTAATAAACAGTGCTGGTCCCTGCAACTTGTTAAAAGAAAATATAGACTGATGTGCATTAAAAAAACCCAAACAACAAAACATTTTTGTTTTTAAATGTGAGAGACCAAGGCTGCTAATCCTAATGTGCTGGCTGCCCTGCAGATTTTATTGCGCAAGTTAAAGGTGTGTTTCTTTTCTCTTTGTGGTGCTGGTTGTGTTGGTAAGGAAACCAGCACAAAATTCACCCAGGTAAAGTTATAAACGGGGCACGTTTATTCAGAAATGCCCCCTTTCCAGGCAGAACGTACTTGTGTGGCCTATATTTAGCCATAAGAAACTTGTCCAAATTTTCTGAACCAGAAGGAGAAATGTTACCCTGAGGCCAGGGGAAAAGCGCCAGCCGTCCCGTGACTGCACGCTGGGAGCATGATTCTGCACGGCCGGCCCAGGGCTGGCACTCGATCCCGTTTGGGTCATTTCTCGCCGGGTCTACAGGGTGCTTCCAGGGTACTTCCAGCCGCGGTGGCACGGCTATCATGTCGTGTTTAGTTTTGCCTTGCAGAATTGTCGAGTTTGCCCATTCAAGTTCTCTGTGTTTGATGTTTTCTACAAACTCCCTGGCTCCTGGAGTCATATGAGAAGCTTAGCTAATACTAAAAGTTTTTAGGCTTTGTAGGGATAGAAAAAAGATCCTAAGCACGAATTTCAAATGCAAACTTCACAAACAAATAAAATGAACTTTTACATTCATTGAGGTTTAACATCTGGTTTTCTAGGGCATCACTTCTGACTTGTGACTATTTGAGGTTGGCAGCACTGCTGCTAACTCTTTGTGCATTCAGACTGCATTTATGTTCCTTGGTTTGACATATTCCTGGGAGACTTATTTCCACTCTCCGTGCATTTAGCTACAGCCTGGGCAAAGCAACAGAATCTATTTTTCAGTTGATGTTTTTTCTTTCTCCTTACTTTAGCCTCAACCTTTCTATCTTCTAGCTATAATTCTGAAAAACACATTTGCTGGTGAGTATAATTATTGGTGATAAGTTGTACAAATTACTGGATAAGTGTGTATAAAATTGGCACTGGATGGATTGGAGGGATATTTTGCTGGTAGCAGGTAAAGTATTAGAAGGAAAATTAGAACACGTAATAATTTTGAACCTGCGTGATATTTCATGAATGCTTACTGTGCACGTACTTTTTTTTTTAAGTTTTCCTCTAGTGTCACACATATGTTGCTTCCTCTTGAAAACAGAGGAGGAATTTAAAGCTTTCTGTGAATTTTAAAAATAAAAAAGTTTTTATTTCTATCATTAAAGACCTCGTTAGAGCTGTTATGGAAAGTAACAGGCCACTGAGGTCGATATCTGAAGGCCAGTGCTGTCAGACCCTACTAGATGGTCATCAGTTTTGCCAGAGGACACATTTTCATCAACTTCTACCTAAACTTTTTGGTTTTGATTAATA
This sequence comes from Psophia crepitans, assembly GCA_013399095.1. Taxonomy (NCBI): domain Eukaryota; kingdom Metazoa; phylum Chordata; class Aves; order Gruiformes; family Psophiidae; genus Psophia; species Psophia crepitans. The sequence goes on from VWZZ01006669.1 coordinate 1,730,335, forward strand.
CGCAGATATGTACCGGTTTCTGGATCTTGGCCAAAGACTTTGAAGCCTTGTAAGTTATATTATGCAAGTTTTCTAGAAGAGAAAAGAGGAGAACAGTGTTCTCCAGCCAGGTAAATGTGTGACTATAGTAATATTAGAAGGATCCTTGAAGTGTTTTACTTCACATGCATAGAAGTCTGCAAAGTGTAAGGCACCAAAGAACCACACCCGAGAAGATCTAAGGTAATTTTGTTGTTTGTGCTATGCTGGAATTTTTTTGTTTCATGAGTGTTTGTCTAATAGGGCATGGTTGAAATGACCCTTTCAAAATCTACCGTTAAAACTTGAAATGACACAAGCTTGAATCATGCAAGCAAAAGGGCATTACCTTGGGTTTATGTGCTTGAGTCTTTTGGCACAGGCGGAATACCCAGAAAATAGAGTTTTAATCAGTAGAAATGCTCCCCAATTCTACTGCTGTGTTGCCGTAGACCACAGTTTGAACACGCCTCCCTCCTTTCCCACCCCACAGTAGACTCATATTGGAACACATCCTGTGCTTTAATGAATTACAAACCTGTAAAATATTTCTTTCCCTCTGCCCGTGGTAGCTGCTCTTTAACCTGGCAGTGGGACGGGGTACAAACAGGCGCTTGAGACTGACTCACGGGGAAATGTGCTGTTCCACGGAGCTGGGCCGCTACTCCTTGGCCACGTACTCCAATGCAGCGCCGAAGGATGGAGAGACCCTCCACGGCCGTGCTTGATGCCAGGCACATGTACGGGAGCTTCTCACCGGAGCAGGTGGGCAAGAGGGAGCTGATCCAGGAGCGGGGAGAGGGCTGGGGGCAGAGGCGGGCAGGGAAAGGCATTCCCAGCGTTCCTGCCCCTTCGCTGCAGGAGAGTGGTGCCAAGCAACACATGCGCCGTTGGCATCTCCAATTACTTCTGCTTCTGTAAGTCGGGAACCATTCCACTGAAGCCAATGGCACCTCGTTAATGCTAAACTGATGTGAATGAAAGGGGACTGGGACGTATATGTTTCCATACCTTTATACCACTGGGTCTGATTCTACTTTTTCTCGCACCGGTTTGATATTGATACAGCTCCTCGGGCTTCCATGACATGAATTCTGTATTTAACCTGGGTCAGCAAGATCTCAATCAGCTTCATTTACTTCAAAAATGTGTGCCTGGAGCTGTTGGGAAAGGATGGGTCTGTGAAAGAAGAACAGAAAGTGGGAGGTAAGCACAGGAAAGGGATCGAGAAACAGCTCAGGGATGGGGCTTTGTGTTTCTTGTCCTTGTTTGCCTACAGTTTGTTGCCTCTGTCAGTGAAAAATGGGAGAGATGAAAGAAGGGAATGTCTCATGAGTTAGTGGTTGTCTTCGGGTTGAGCAAAGCCCTGGGGTGGAAGCATGCTAGTCTCCCCTCCTTCCTTCATTTCAGCTGTTCTCTGTGTTGGGAAAAAAACCCCCACAACTACTTTTTTTTTTTCTGATACAAAATAGGGAAGAACTACAAGGAAACAGAGCAGATTATTTTTTTCCAGCTTGCCTTAGGGTTCCTGGAATTTTTGCTACTGTACATTTATTTAAAGTAACCCTATCTGTTTAAATACACGCTGATCTTTGGTCGCTCTGAGATCAGAATCAGCCCCGAAGAATGCCTTTTGCTCGCAGTCATTTTTGTACTGTCAGTTCTTCCTCCTCACCCCCCGCCACGCTGACCCACGCCGTATCAGGTGACGGGAGGGTAAACTGCAACATATGTGGTCCCGGGCAGAAAGCAAGTTACGATCCAGACCGATACGAAAACCGTGACCTGTTGTCAATCTCCTCAAGGATGACGAAGCAATCTGCTTCCAAATGAAGGTAGATGTAAGGTAAATTCTTTGACTGTTATTATGTTTTTCTTGGCATTACCCAGACACTATTACTCTTCTGTGGCTTTGTCACCACCAATTATGAACTAAAATAACATCATCTGCTGCAAAGCGTCGCGCTCCAGAACTCCCATGCCTCTTCGCGGTGACATCGTGAATAAATAAAAATCAGCTCCCGTGATTCTTTAATACACGTTTAATAAGGGTGTGCAAAGTTATGCCAGGCACTTAGAGAGGATGTTTGGAAATAAAGGCTCAGTCCTTCAGTGTCTCACCCAGATGAACCGCCTCCTTCATTTTGCTGATACGATATGTGCAGCTAAGGGTTTGCGAGAGCTCTGGGAAGTTTTTTGTTGTGCGCACTATTTAAACATTCTGTGCAACCGTCATCATTAGATACCCGGAATGAAAACAAATCTTTTATAGTGAAACTTAGGATGTTATGCAATAAACTGAAATTTATTGTTTAATCCTCCAACCAAGCTATTGCACAGCAAATGGAATTAATTAAGATATTTTTTTTTGTTGGTTGTCTCGATTTCACAATAAACATATTTTTATTTGAGCAATGTGTGTATATCATGAAAATATTTCAAGGAAAAATAAATTATTCAAATGGAGCAGCTTTGTTGTAAATCATACCACTTTTTTTTTTTCTTAAATGTAATTTATATCAGAATCATTTGTTAGAACTGGTACAATACTGAAAGCTTTTTAAAAAGGTAAAATGATTTACTTCTTAATTGTCTAGACTATATGTAAGCCATTGCTAATTAATACTGCCCTTTCTGATGACTTTGCAACAGGCATAACTCAAACAAACCAATTATAAATGATTTTTTCAATGTAAACTTTTAACAGCATAGCCTAGGGGCTTGCTCAACATAAAAGTACAATTTAGAAAACATAAGTTTTAACTAAGGTCAGGCTATATCAGGCGATGATGGATGTACATGTAAAAACATCTGACTGCAGAATGACAATCTTTTCTTCAAGACTAAGCAAAATGTTGGTGGCAGCGATAAGTAGAATGAAAAATAGCCTTGAAGGAACTAGCCGGAAAGTTTGGGTTTGGGGTCTGGGTTACCGAGTGGGCTTTTTTTTGTTGTTGTTGGTTTAGTTTCCTTCGGAGGTTTGCAAATCAGAGTTCCAGGGATGCTGCAAAGGGAACAGTCTGTGTTTTAGGCCTATTTTCTACAGCTGGCCCAGGAGAAAGTCAGACTTTTCAACATCATCTACTGTCTTTGGTCTCAGCTAGCCATTAGCCCCCATCTTTCTCCTCCTAGCTGCCGGAGCAGAGCCCCTCCGCCGTGGGACTGCACGGCCCGTCCTCCCCCCCCGCACATGGTGCGGCACTGACTGCTGTTGGCGACACAGCTCATCGGGCTGTAAGTTTCCAGCTACTCAATGGCGAACGTCACGGCCCTGCAATGCGAAGCACCCATCTAGTGTACCCCAGCATTACAGGTTAAAGCTTGTTCACTGTTTTGGAGGGATACAGTCGGGGGAGAAGATCTCTTCTTGAATAGGTGGTGGTTGACTGCTCCGCGCTGTCTTTAAGACTATTCATCCTCATTGTTTGTCTCTCAACAGCCTGAGTGAAGCTGGCACAAGCTCGCGTCATGTGCTGTGTCTAATTTGGCAGAAGCAGTCACATGTCCGTAGTGTGATCTGCATCGGATTTGTCTGGCTGAGTCATCTGGTACCAATTCTTGCAGAGCAAAGGCTCCATAGCTACAGCCCCTCACGTGTTTCTGGAGCTCCTGCTCCTGTCTTGTAACTCATTTATCATGGTCCTGCCGTAGCCCTGCTCCTCTGCCATCTCCCCAACTCACCCAATGCCTCTTCTGTAGCTCAGGAACGTCTTTTCCCAGACACACAAGTCACCTCATCCTGGACTCAGCAGTCCCGTAAGTCACACAAGCTTGGTAAATGATTCCTGAACCACTCATTCTTTGCTGTAGACAGCATAAGAAACCAGAGCTTGTCGATACATCTCACTCCTTCTTTGATAAGTCCATAACTTCGCCTGCCTTCACACAGCCTCTTGCAAAAGGTTGGAGAAACCTGTTGGGTGGTTTGTTTGGTTTTTTTTTAATCATCAAGCCGCTTCCTTCCCCTGGTGGCTGAAAACCTTTGTCCTGGTCATCAGCACGCCACCCACTGCGACTGCGCCTGCCTCCTCCACCCGAAGGACATAATGAAAGGCAGCCAAAGACACAACCATGGTTTCACAACATGTGGATGGAAACCGTACGTTGGAGCTGGGTCATCAGGTTATCAGCCAAGCTCTGACTGAAGGTTTGTCATTTTGTTGAACTACAAAATAATTTTGCTGATGAAGTAAAGGAGAATTAATTTCAATTTTTAATAAAAACACCACCTTTGTCTATACTTATTAGAGTTCCAAACTTGTTCACCAAAGACTATATGTGCATAGTTGTTGGTGAAAACCAATGAGTGCTACTGGGAAAAGCAAAAAACTACGTCGTAGTCGAATTAGAGACTTTTCTAACTTGTGCTGTGATACTTATTTGTTCTCTCCTCTTGTGAGCAAAGTTGTTCCACTGATGCGGTCTCCCTTCTTTTTTTTTTCTTGTCATCTATAATTACATTGAAGGGATTAATAATCATACATTTTATCCAGCGTCTCGGCTTGATGACAGGGCATTGTTTAATGAGAGCACAATCAGTGTCCTGGCTCTTTGGGAGGGCCAAGGCAGCGCTTGCAGTGGAAATCATTGAAAATAAACATGTGGGAGCTTAAGCACTCTTTAATAACTCCTTCTGCTTGTTTGGTTAGCAATGTTGATGATTTTTGTTCGTTGTGCCTGGCTCTGCTGCTGTAGAGGCATGGTTATTTATGGTGCTAGAGGAGGTTGTGATCTCTTTATATAAACTAGGGGACAGAGGTAAAATATAGTAAGTTCTGAGTCATGGCAAACGTTTTAGTTTTTGCAGCTCTAAGGCCAAAACCAAACATCAATAAACAAGAAGCATAGGGTGGATATTTTTCTCCCCAAGTTTTAAATCATTAAGAAAGAACTGTTGCTATCATTGGTATTAACCGTTAGATCAAAAATTAGCTGTTAGACTATAATAGATTTAGGACACTGATGCTCCAAAAAAGCTGCAGGTTTATTACACAGGCATGCTTTGTCCTGTCCGTAGCTTTTATTTCTACTTAGGTATTTAGATTATATTTGCTAATGGCAAGATGAAGTTAGAAAATGGCACTGCCCGTGTGTTGGAAACAACTACTCGATTATTTCCTTCTCTGCGGTGCCATGGGCTGACGTACGGAGCTTGGCACCCTGTGTGCTCGACCTGGAACAGAGGGTTTATGATGGTCTCGGCTGGGTGAGATGCACACCGCTTGCAGCATTGCCATCCTCCAGTGTTACGACTTTTGCAGCGCTCACGAAGTTTTTTGGTGAGCGCTCGTCTGCCTTTTGTGCCCCAGCGGTGCCCTGGACTGCTCGTCCTGCCGGGAAGCACAGGCGGTTTCCCTGTGGGAAGCGCTCGGCCTCGTCGCAGCAGAGAGCGCCAGCCCCAAACCCACTTTTCCTGCTCTCCCCCAACAGGAACCTGCGGCAGCTTTGCCTTGTGGTGTGACACGGCTGCGGCTTTTCCTCCGCTGTGGCTCTGCTGGAGCAGGGCAGGGAGGGAAAGCGATAACCAGCTTCGCGCCAGCATGCAGCACATTAACGGCAGTGCGCGCTGCGGGGTCAGCGAGGGGCACGAGCTGTGCTGCCCGGAAACCTTGCTGTAAGTGACCTGAAGCTTCGCTGTAAATTAGAGCACAGCGTGGGAGTGCCTGTTGACGTGCGCTCAGACAAAGCCTCGGAGCTCAGCTGATGTTCACGGTACCAGCATTTGTCCTGGGTGCTGGTCCAAGGTTTTGAAGCACCAGACGGTACCACAGAACTAGTGCTTCAGCATCCAGCACATCATGACATGGCCGTGGCACAGCGACGGGCTGCTCTGAGCTGCGAATTTTTGGGGCACTTGGACTCTGGTCTCAGTTCAGGCAGTGAACACGCCAGCCGGTGTCAGCCTCCCCTGGGGGAGCACCCTCTCCTGTAAACGCCTTGGTGAAGGGTACTGCACAATGTTCCCCAGACCTTATTAACGAGGGAAGCAGTTTTCCCTCAGACCTTCTGCAGATAACCAGCATCTTCCCAGGCAGCCTGGAATGCACCCTGTCCTCTTACGTTATATGAGTGATTCTCATTTTTTGCATAATGTATTTAATTTGTAACTTATGTATGTGGTAATTTGGGAGACATATGAGCAGGACATTTCCTTTTCTTGTTACTGCTAGTACTTAAAATGAGGCAAATTTATGCTTTCTCAAGTGAAGTGCATGGGGAAGGGTAGCCAAGAGCTCAGGCGGTGGGTGGTGGGACTGTGGGAGCCAGCAATATGTTCAACAGAAGTATATATCAATGTACAACACCAGGAAGGGAATTTTTTTTCTGCACCCGCTTTATTTTTCAACAGCTGAACCCTCCTTTGAAAGACAAGGGTAGACTTTTTTGAATAGACTCCCTTTTCCCTTCAAAAACTTCATGTTACGGGTGGGTCAATGCAGCCGGCTGTTTTACATGCTTCCCTGGGGCCTGCTGGGGAGGGGACCGGTCTGAGACGAGCTTTGCTCCTGCCCTCCCAGCAGCAGCAAAGGGCTCCTGCCTTCCTTACCTCCTTTGTTATAGGGCTTTTGGCGGGTTTTTACATACCACTATGTATAATTTTTTTCTAATATAATGCTTACTTATTATACTATAGATTTTATTTATTGCCTAATGAAATTAATTATTAGCTAAAATCATTATCTAATTTTATTATATTCTCTTATAATATTAATTATTTTGTAGTTATCATTTTTATTTCTCTTTTTTCCAGGTGGTTGGAAACTGCCAAAATGTGAAGAAATAGCAAGAAACAAATATCGAGGGCACCCCACAGGAGTCATTACTCCATCACTGACCTCACGCACTTTTAACAGCATTTACTTAGGGGTAGCCTACAAGGGTTAGCCTAGATGTTGCGCCTCATGCCTGCACACACACGTGCGCACGCACACACACATGCATAATGGTGCCTGAAGAAACTCGGCAACGTCTGGAGGCTGGAACCAGGACCTAACCATCGCTTACCACTGCGCCGTTGCTGCTTCGCGATGGTAGTTCATTACTTCAGCGTACTTTTAGTCTGCCAATACCAGCCCACATCTCCTCAGGCCCTGCTGTCCCGACAACCTCTTGTCTTCCTCTCTACTTGGTCATCTGCGCTGGCTCGGTACTTTAACCCCACTTTTCACCTGCCCGGCTTCAGTGGTACCTGGGCAGCATCTGCTTCAAGACGCTTTGCAAGGAAACGCCCTGCAAATCACTGCACGGTTTGCAGAATGAATTCCCTGATGACACTCATTAACGGTTCTTGCTGCCAAATGCTGTCTGCTTTTACTTTCACACCTGCCTGCATTGACAATAAGTACCTCCACTTGGAAATGATTCACCTGAAGTATTGTTCTGATGTCCCTGCCACAGGCAGCAGCTCTGGGCTCGGTGAGAGTGAGACCCCGCCATGAACTCACGGAGCAGCTCAACTGCTGCGACCGCCGGGATAACCCATCGGCAGCCCACCCCTGCCCAAGGGTGAGGCTGCGTGGCGAAGGGATCACAGCAGTTTCCCAGCAGCCCTACTGCTTCCTTCCCATAGTCCAGGCACGTTAGGGGCTGAGCTCTTCAGGACAAACTCACAGCAAATTGCTGGTATCAATACCTTTGTGTCCTGGAGATCTAACAGAGTTTTCATCTCTGAGGAGATACATTTTTGGGCCCCTCACCACAAGAAAGACATCAAGGCCCTGGAGCGTGTCCAGAGAAGGGCAATGAAACTGGTGAAGGGGCTGGAGCACAGGGCTTATGAGGAGCGGCTGAAGGAACTGGGCTTGTTTAGTCTGGAGAAGAGGAGGCTCAGGGGAGACCTTATTGCCCTCTACAACTACCTGAAAGGAAGTTGTGGTGAGCTGGGGGTCGGCCTCTTCTTGCAGATAACTAGTGACAGGACAAGGGGGAACGGCTGCAAGTTGCGCCAGGGGAGGTTCAGGTTGGAGATGAGGAGAAATTTCTTCTCGGAAAGGGTGGTCGGGCATTGGAACGGGTTACCCAGGGAGGTGGTAGAGTCACTGTCCCTGTGGGTGTTTAAGGAAAGGTTAGACATGGTACTGAAGGACATGGTTTAGTGGGTAGTAGGTGGGGGGGGTGTCGATTGGGCTGGATGATCCTTGAGGTCTCTTCCAACCTTTATGATTCTATGATTCTGGATGTTACGCAGGGGGACACATGGGAGGGCATGATGACACTAGGTAAGACCAGCAGCAATGACCAGCAGAAGCACATGCAAAGTTCTCTCTGCAGGGTGCTTCTGTGGAGAGCTGCGAATTTCCATACCCTGCCGGCTGCCCTGCCTGAGAGTGAGTAAGTGCTCGAGCGTTTCACAGCACAAAAAGTCCTGGGAAAAGTTGAACTATTTCTTATGATAAAGGCTGGCTGCACAGTTTGGGAAGATGAGCTTGTCAGGGATGCTGCTGCACTCAGGCTGAACCTGTGGGAAGTGTGCCTGTTTCTAATAAATGTTGTGTGTATTTATGTGGCAGTCATTGTGCTTTGCAAGGAGGGAGTCACAGAAATAATTAGTTAAGAGCGTGAGGGTTTTGGCACAGATTCCCTTTCTCAAGTAGCTGTGATGTTCGTATATAAGAAAAATTGATTTGGCATCTAGACAGGATTTCAGCACGCTCATGGTTATGGAAATCAGCTATGGGCATGGAGGAAAGCTGTGTATTGATTCATAAACCGACTTGATGACTTGTTCATGCTTTAATATTTTCATGGGCTTTTACCCAAAATAAAAATGTCACTAGGTACCACTTGACTGTGCTACAGCACCACCTAAAATGGTTGGAAGAATGCAGGGAAGAAAAGGGATTTCCTATCACACAGAAGCCTTTACTGTCTATGCTAATGAATTGTTTCCTTAAAGAAGAGGTTTTTCACCATTGCCCTTGCTTGTTGCATTAAAACGTAACACCCAGAGAAAAATGGTTTCCTATGAAAGACCCCCGGTTTCATGGACACTTCTTCTTTTGCAAGAGGTCAGGAAAGTTGGTCCTCCTTCTGCTCGCACAACCACGTGTCAGTACTGCTAGAACCGCCACAGATGTGTGTATGTAACACCACGAGAACAGCTTTACCTTGGTATTGTGCAGTAGGGCAAAAGCTGGCATGACTTGCTGACTCTTTTTTTTTTTTTTCGTTGGACTGGTTAGGGGGTGTTTAGTCAGCATCAGCTCAGATCCAAGACTGCCTCATGAAAAACACCTACACTGATTCCTCATGGACATGTTTCTCTGCAGGTTTAAAATCTTAATCCCCAAATAATCCCTCCGCCTGCCTTATGGTTTTCTTTGGAGACCTTCCAGCGCTGACCAATCTTGACCCTATTTGACTTAAGGCCTGTGGGCTTGAAATGGAGGCAGTGTGGCTGCTGGCCATTATTAAAATGAATGGAAACTATGTCACGTATAATTTCATTTCAGATCCAGCGTGATAACAATATGCAACCAAATACTGATCTCATTTGCAACAGAATGCTTCCGTTGTGACTTCAGAAGAAATCAATGGGTGTAGTGGTTTCACCTTGGCT
>VWZZ01006670.1:8697-19949 GCA_013399095.1 Psophia crepitans
CCAGTTGGATTTCACTCCATTCACCACCACTCTCTGGGCCGGGCCATCCAACCAGTTATGAACCCAGCGAAGACTGTACTGGATAGGTTGCTCAAAAAAGGTGATGCACCCAAACTCTAATACACCTTTCTCCCAGACTGGAGTGAATTGTGTCTGGAGATACTGGTGGCAAGTGCAATTAGGAGAGAATCTCCTGTGAATGAAGAGTGCAAGGACCTTCCCCGTGATGGTGCCTGGGAACAAAACTCAGATCAGAGTGTCACCTGTTCTGCCCCATATCTCTTCCCTCCCTAATCTCTCTGAAAACCCTTAACTCACAGGAAAGCCAACATGAAGTTCTGCTCTTTCACTCTTCCTTCCATAGATGGAGCTCTGAGCCTGAAGCACCTGAATGCCATTTCCTGGTGTTAGGGAGATAATCAGTGTCCTGGAGAGCATCTCCCTTGGGATTTCAGGGAGGGAGCACCTCATAAGTGTATCCCTGCGGAGGATAAGAGCTGGTGCAAACTGTTTCAAGACCTCAGGCAGTGGCTGTCCCTCCCCAGACCTCCAAAGATTTCAGCCTGCTCTGAGAAAAAAGAGAAACTGAAGTGTGGCAACAAGCATAGGCTTTTCTAAACTGATACAGCAGAACCTGGTGAGGCTCCAGAAGGCGGATTCAGCTCACATCCTGCGTAAGACTCTAAAGGGATTGACTCCTTCAGAATTAGGTAGATATGGATGACTGAGGTTGCCTTTTCAGCCTCTGCCAATGTGCAATGGGGAGAAAGAAGCAGTGTCTGGTATTAGTTCCTCCAGGCCATGGAGACCAACTAAGTTTTGCTCAGATGAAGCAGCCTTGGGAGTGCCCTTCTTTCCTCCTTCTACACCCCAAAGACTGTGGGAGGGCACATTGCCGATCCCGTTTGTATCTCTGGGGAAGGTGACTCCTCTGACTCCCCACTGAACTCCAGGCAGGGGGCTACCGACTGACACAGACATTTGTGATGTCTGCTCCAGACACCAGAGTTGAAGCTTAAAGGAAGAACAGCATTTATTTTCAGACTCACATGCTCCAATGGAGTTAAAAAGTTAAAGCTAAACCGAAGTTGGTCATTAATCACCTGACAACTTTTCTGTTACAGCTAGGATGAGTTAGATTTCAATCTTCTATGTGCTGGGCAAAGTGTTGCTACAGCGGCTACCACTAAGATTAAGCCGGACAAAATTCAAACTAAAAGAAGTCTAGAAAAAGCCTGGCAAGTCCTCGATTCTTCTCTTGCTAACTGGAACAGTTCTGTGCTCTTCCAGGAGCAATGGCAGCACCTTATTTAGTGCTCTCTGGGTATCGACATCCTTTCACACCCCTCCTGCTGATTCACAGATGGCCTCTGGAAGGAAGGGTCATAGGCTGAACTGAAGTAAAGGCTAAGCCACGCATTTTGGCTTACAGAAGATTCACTGTTTATTGGAAAATGAACCAGAGACTTTGCCAACATAGAATGAGACCTATGAATTCAGGGCCCTGGGGCAGGAAGGAGTACATTGCATGACTAGTTTGCTAATCAAAAGCTCCTTCAGTTCCACCTCCAACATGCTGATGGTTTTCAAACCAGTCTCTCCTCACATGAGTTCTCTTGGACATTATGATGCTCTGGGTCTGATGTAGATGAGAGTTTTACTTCCAGAACGATTGGTTTGCATGGCAATGCAGGTATGGGAGTTCCTGACACAGCCTGCACTTTTGGGGTAAAACGAATTGGTCAGCAAGTTGGGTGCAGTAGGAGTCCTTCATTGTGAGCCACTGCTATTGTGCCTGCTGTTGACACCTCTAAAACCTCATATTTTCTAGTGTGCACAGCACTTTTATCAAGACAGAAACCATAGAATCATAGAATCATTTAGGCTGGAAAAGACCCTTAAGAGTCCAACCATTACCCTAACAGTACCAAATCCATCACTAACCCATGTTCCTTGTGCCATCTTTGTGGAGCCCATTTTGCCAAAGCTGAATTTGGGAAGAGCAACCATTGAGGAATGTGATATTTCCTTCCCACTCCCACCTCCACCCAGATCAAACACACTGGAGGTTCTGAACTGGAGGTTTTCTCTTGAGGAATTCAGCATGATACAGGTTCAGCCCAACTAGTGTAAGACAGCAGCAGTGGTATCCCAGCACAGTAGGTGGATTTAGGCTATATTTTCTGGTCCTTTTTAGCAGCAGGTGCTGACAGTCTGTAGCACAAGGCACGTGTGGAGCTCAGAGCCTGAAGACACTTGGCTTGACGCTGGTTCCAAGGAGAGTGTTGGCTGCCTCCAGGCACTGGTCCAGCTGGGACACTGCAGCTGGGGAGAGACAGGAGCACTAGAGGAGTCAGGCAGGAGGCTGAGTCCACAGATGGAAAGAAGAAAGGCGACACAGCACTCCTTCACCTGCCCCCAGGAATTTGTGGACCTGCAAAGGGGTGCGGCAGGTCCCACTGGAGAGAGAAGGAAGGATCCACAGGGTTCAGCAGGAAAAGGACCCACAAGACTCACCAGCTCAGCTGCACAGCCAGGTCACAGCCTTAGCCTCCAGCAGCTCACAGAGGTCTTGGTAACACTTGTCAGGTCTGTGCAGCCAGGTCACAGCCAGCACTGTGGCCCAGATGCTTGGCTTCATGTCCTGTAGGAGAACACTGACTCAGAGCAGCACTCCCTGCTTTCTCACTGCTTCCCACCCCTTCCTTTGTGGCTTCTAGTTTCTCATCTGGCTGCCCTTGGAATTCCAGTGTTGCCACCAGCCAAGGGCTTCCCACTCTCCCAGGATGACACGCTGCCACCATAGGACGTTCTCCCCCTACCTCAGCAGGCATCTTTCCCTTGATTTCAGCTTCATCGACTTCCAGCACAGAGGCCAGTCCTGAGCTGAGGGTCCAGGAGCCATCTACATTCTGCAGTGCCACCAGCTCCTGGCACTCAGCAATGGCTTCAGTGAACCAACACCCAGAAATTCGAGAGCACAAAACAAATTCCACGGGATCCACATACTTGAGAGAAGAAATAGGTGGTGGTGGTGGTGGTTGACATGCTGTGGGAGAAGATGTGAACAGGAGGGTTGGGAGAATCACAGGAAGCTGGCCCTCCCTCTACTCCCCTGTGCAGTGCCCCAGAACATTACCTCTGCTCTTCTTTGGGTAGCTACCTGCAGTCTAAACTCCTTCCTGCATGTCCCCAAAGTAGCCCCATCCATAGCCCTTTCTGGACACCCTTAACTCATCCCCAACTTTGACCATTGCCTCTTCTCCTGGTATTCCTGCCCAGCCATGTCCCAAGACCTCTCTTGATAGCCCCCCAACACGTTATCCATGTGTTATAAATGTGTTTACAATCCAGCACCATCCCTGTCCCCTCCCTGGGTGTCCCTGAGATGGGTCTCATATTTGAGGAATTTCAGGTTTAAGGGTAACTAAGAGAAGGGTTGAAGGCAAAATTTGTTGATTCCCAAGCCATGGGCAAGATATGGTAGCACAACACTGCTATAAGACATTAGATTATCTCATACCTTTTGAGCAACCCCCCCGCTGGGGCAAGGCAGCAATACCATGGGTGAGTTGACGAAGGGCAAGCCATGATGCAGACACTGCTGTCAGCCAGCCAGGTGGAACCCAGATGCTCATGGGATAGCAGNAACACGTTATCCATGTGTTATAAATGTGTTTACAATCCAGCACCATCCCTGTCCCCTCCCTGGGTGTCCCTGAGATGGGTCTCATATTTGAGGAATTTCAGGTTTAAGGGTAACTAAGAGAAGGGTTGAAGGCAAAATTTGTTGATTCCCAAGCCATGGGCAAGATATGGTAGCACAACACTGCTATAAGACATTAGATTATCTCATACCTTTTGAGCAACCCCCCCGCTGGGGCAAGGCAGCAATACCATGGGTGAGTTGACGAAGGGCAAGCCATGATGCAGACACTGCTGTCAGCCAGCCAGGTGGAACCCAGATGCTCATGGGATAGCAGGAAGAGGCTTTCCTGGAGCCACGAAGCTGAAGGATCTGGCAGGGGATGAGTGACTGGCGAGGTGGCAACAGTGCCAGAGGTCCTTTGAGGACAAACAGGGAAAGGGGCTGAATTAAACCCAAGGGAGGGAAGCACCTGGTGGTGATGGGATCTGTCCTGTGAGACTGGGGGTGCTCTGTGGCTAGGGTTCCAGCTCCAGTGGAATGAGAACATCCCACAGATCTGCCCCACCAGCTCTTTTTCACAAGTGTCTTTCCTTACCTTGATACCAGGTGACCCTCTGTGATGTGCGAACCCCTGCATAGCTGGTAAAGGGGCAGATGATACCCGAAGCGAGGCTGATCTCAACTGCATGATGCCTTGGTTCATCACCTGACCCACTCTCAGCCTCTGTCAACAACNACCCAAGGGAGGGAAGCACCTGGTGGTGATGGGATCTGTCCTGTGAGACTGGGGGTGCTCTGTGGCTAGGGTTCCAGCTCCAGTGGATGAACATCCACGGATCTGCCCCACCAGCTCTTTCCCACAAGTGTCTTTCCTTACCTTGATACCAGGTGACCCTCTGTGATGTGCGAACCCCTGCATAGCTGGTAAAGGGGCAGATGATACCCGAAGCGAGGCTGATCTCAACTGCATGATGCCTTGGTTCATCACCTGACCCACTCTCAGCCTCTGTCAACAACCTCTTCAGCAAGCATCTCGCGGCCAGACGATGCCCAGCCAGTCTGGGGACAGAGTGGAGTGAGTCCTGACCACCTGGCTGGTCTCCGCGCTGGGGAAAGGTGGACAGAGAGAGAGGACACCTGGGCTCTCTCTCTTCAGGGGTGAGGATGGGCAGAGGGAAAACATGGACGCCTGGGTCCTTGTCTGTTTGGAGGGAAGTGATGCCCAGGTTCCCAGGTCCTATCTCTGTAGGGTCAAAGCAGGGAAGGGGGGCATATTTGGACACTTGGGTTCTCTGCCTGTTTTGGATTGTGTGTGGAAGGTGAGAATGCATATGCTATCCGGGTCCCCTCTCAGCTGGAGTCCATGTTAGAGAAGCGGGGGATGCACACATCTTCCCTTAGGACAGGCTCTCACCGGCCATCTCCCTGTGAGCACAGTGGGAATTCAATGGTGTGGGTGACATCCTGGCCGTCCAGGCGGTACTGCAAGGTCATGACCCCCTTGGCCACTGTTGCATCCTGGGAACACATGGGAAGTTAATAGGGGTTACTGGGGACACAAGATGGTTACTGGGGGATATTGGGAAGTTACTGAGAGATTACTGGTGGTTACCGGGAGGCTATTGGGAGATAACTGGGAATGACTGTAGTCCCATCTCTTACCTGTGCTTGTCCATGGATCTGGGCGTAGAGGAGGCTGTGTTGACCCTGAAAGATGGACTGAGGGGTGCCCCCTAGAACTTCAACCTTCAAGCCATGGGGCAGGGCCCAGTTCAGAGAGACTCCCTCAGCTGCTGGCTTGAGGGCCTGCTTCAGGCACTTCAGCACCTGGGGACAGAGGGCAGGACACCACAGTTCGCAGCTCCACTAGGGTTCAGCCCATGGGCCCCAGTGTCGAGGTTCCCTGGGGGCAGTGGAATGTGTCTGGTAGCCTTCACCAGCTGGGTTCCCTGGGCACAGCCCAGTCTGTGGGTTATAGCGAGGCAGAAGTCTGGGCACCTGGGTTCTCAGTGGGGTGGGGCAGTGGAGCAGAGTCAGGAGAAGCTTGAGTGCCTGGGTTCCTGGGGCAGCTGGGTCTCGACTACTGTGTGTGGGCAGTCCAGGTACTGGGGTACTTGGAAGTCAGTGTGTCTGTGGAATATAGGGGGATCTGCCAAGGCTCCCGGGTTCTTACCACAACTGTCATATTGCTGTCAGAGGGGACATAGGTAGCTTCACCCCCTGTGTCCTTGGCCAGGGCTGTAGCCAGGGCAGCGCTGTCCTCAGAGAAGCAGAAGGAGAAACACCTGTGTGGGAAGCAATGAAAGGTTTCAGAACTGAGAGCCAGAAGTGCACGCAAGGGTGCTGGGTTAGAGCTGGAGAGCACAAGCTGGAGTTAATGCTGGGGGAACAAAGCTGGGGTGCAAAACAACGGGGCAGGAGGAAGAGTAGGGAGCGAGGGCCTGGATTTGGAGCTGTGGTTAGACAGGGAGCTGGCAGAGGAGAGCTGGGACTTGGGGCAGAGCTGGGATCAGTCTAGTGAGGCTGGGGAAGAGCTTGGGGGCACATCAGGGTGTACAAGCCCTGTGCCTCACTCTGTGAAGAGTGCCTTGACTGGGAGTAGTAAGCAAAGACTCCCACATAGGGGCTTGGCACATGAGAGCTCTGCAGGGTGGGAAGGGTCTTTGGGTCACTGGAGGGGCCCAAGGATTAAGACAGGCACTGTTGAACAGGGGCCCTTGTCAGGGGTGGAAATGGCTGGACAATCAAAGGGCAACTGTAGGTCTGGGGGCAGAGAGTCTCCATTACCGGTGACTATTGCGGTGACAGTAGACCTCAGCTGCGATGGCTTCCTTGTCAGGAGGTAGCCCAGTCATGAAGATGAAGAGCTGGGAGACAGGAGACATGAGTGCTGGGGCCCTGCACAGGAACCCCAAAATGGGGAGAGCAGGCCCCTGAAATGTGGAGGGGGGCCCAGGAGAGAGGCCCCCTGTAGACAGACTGCCTGGGAGAGACATCCACTCAGGAACAGAAACCCCCAAAGATGTAGACCTACTTCTCCATTCCCCCACACTCCACAGTATCCTTCCTGTTCCCTTGTGACCACCACATACCTTGCGTGGCTCCTTCCACCCACACTCCCATGTCCTCTCTCTCCTCCTGGGACACCTCTCCCTCTACCCTTCATGCCCTTGTATCTATACCTGGCGCATCTGCCCATGGGGGCAGGGGGTATTGTAGATTGAGCGAAGGGTTCCCAGCAGATTGGTGTCACCTAGACTGGAGCCAGTGGAGGGGATGCGCCGCATGGCCTCGGTCAGGTTGTCCTGAGTGTATTCAATACTTTGCCTGCAGGGAGCACAGCATGTTTGGAGAACATAATGCTCTATGCTGGCCTGAGACCTTGCCCCATAGCACTCCCCACAGCTATGCCCTAGGGTCCTCTTCAAAGTCCCTGCCCCACAGTAGTTCTTGAAGAGACCTGGCTTCATAGTTCCTACAAGACTCTGCACAAGAGAACCCCAAGAGATGCTGTCCCATAATGCCACAATGATCCCATCCCCAGAACCCAGCCTTGCCCTACAGTCACCAGTAACGCGCTCTGGCACCCAACCTTGCCCCATAACAACCAACCAATTTCAGAGCACACACACCTGCTCTCCAGCATCTAACCCTGCTCCACAGCACCCACTCCAGCTGTGCAGCACCCAGCCATGCCCACAGTATCCCGCCCTAGCCACCAGCACCTAATCCAGCTCCACAGCACTCAGTCTGCCCTATATTTGCTCACGGGTAGATGCCCACAGAGATTTCTCCATAGCAGTAGACGTTGAAGTAGCAGCCTAGGGGTAGGCTTTTGAGAAGGAAGAGCAGGGAGTCCTGCGGAAAGACACAGCAGGCAGGTCTTGGGAGGCACCGGTGGGAGGTGCAGATGCCTTTGCCCATAGCCTGGTCCTCCTAAAGACTCTGGACTCCCCTGGATGACCCAAGCCAGTGCCCTGAACTCCCTTGGGCAGTTTCCCTCCTGAGAGATTTCAGGACCATTTCAGGCCCCACCAGTCCCCTCTCACATCTCTGTCCCTCTGTAAATGCCTGTCTTGTCCCACTTCCCCTCAATCTGCTCCTCCATTCCCCCCTGGTCCCTGCTCTGTGGGGGTACCTGTGCATGTTCAAGAAAAGTGGTGTTCAGGAGGAAGATGAACTCTCTGGACTGGTGCTGCCCAGGCACTGCCTCAGGGATGCTGGGTGCCAGTGTCACCAGCACCATGGGGTCACCAAGCAGGGAGCCTGGAGGAGGTATAGAGTGGGATGAAGGTCAGACAGGGACCCCTCTTCTCGTCCTGGGTCTGATTCTCATTGTGTCTTCAGCTTCCACCACCCCAGAGCTCATGGCACCCCACACTGTTACCTCAATACCCTGCTGCACTGTCCACCCATTGCATAACCCAGTGCCCCATGTATTCCAACCCAGTGCCTCCTGTAGAGCTATCCAGTAAGCCCTAACACAGAACTTCCTGGATGCATGCTGCTTACATCTGATACCTCACCATAGTGTCCCCAGCCCCCCATCCTGGGGCCCCAGACCCAAACTTTCCCTTCTGAATGGCTCCCATTCCCATCCCAGTGCCCAGTGATGTCTCACCCCCCCAGAATCCACAGTGTCTCCCCATGCACCCATGCCTCCTGCAACCCAGCAGTGCCTCCATGTTCCCTCCCCAGCTGCACTCACCTGGAGGGGCCCCAGGGTCTCCCTTCTCCACCACAGCACTGACTGCACTGGAGTCTCCAAAATACACCAGCAGCTCCAAATCATGATGCCTTGGGGGGCTGCCAGCCAGTGAGACCTGGAGAAGGGGTGCCTGGTCATACCCAGGAGGAGGGGACCAGACCAAACATCCAGCCAGGAGGACAGGCACTGATCCTAGTATATCCCCTTTTTCCCAATGATGACACACGTTCCCAGTCCCCCCAGGATCCTGATGCTCAGGAGGGCATACCTGCGCAGTGCTGTGGTCCTGGGCAGTGTAGATCAAAGGGGTGAGGGCAAAGTTGGCTTGGACGTTGGCCACACCACGGGCTGACTGCAGGCTGGCGGCGAGCAGCAGGCTGTAGGACAGCTTGTCGGTGAGACAATTCGAGGCTGCAAGCAGAAACATGGCACTGGGGAGGGCAAAGGTTCTTCTTTCAGGATTAGGGGAGGGGACGGGGGACAGGATTTGGCATCCATATATGGGACATAGGGAGAGAACTGGGGGTTGTCAATGAGGTGTATGGAGAGGTTCATGAGTCTATTTATGGGAAATGTGTGTGGGAGGTGTAGATTCCCTCACGGGACACAGGGAAAAATATGTGGATCTGTCCAGGGGCTGCACGGGGAAAAATGTGGGTTCCCCTGTGGGTGCAAAGGGAAGTTGCATTGGGTCTATTTGTAAAGTCCATGGGGAATCTGTGGCCCTTCTGTGGGGTGTGTGACTGGGAGGCCGGTTCCTTGTGGGGTCACTCACCATAGAGTTTGTTGTAGGGATGCAGCGTGGGTGGCAGCACAAAATGGGCTGCTCCATCTGGCTTCTGTGTCAGCTCTTGGACATAGCGCAAGGTCACAACCACCTCCCTGCCAGGGAGCAGGATGCCCAGGAAGCAGGCAAACACCTCGCCCGTGTACTCAGACTGATCCTGAAGATATTCCAGATTTTCCCATCCCCCTGTAGCCTTGTGCAGCTGCTGGACCTGGGTGGGAAGGGGAGGGACGGAAAGCTGACCCCCAGGCAGGACATGGGCTGCTCCATCCCATGCCTCTGTGGTGGTTCACCACATGTGGTACTCATCCCTAGATGCTGGTACCTCATCCTGCAGCATGGCCTGGTCCTTGGCATCCTTGCTGCGGGCCTGGAAGGAGTAGATGGCCATGTGGGGACTCAGGGGGAAGACAAAGAGGATTTCAGTGGAGATCTGAGTCTTGTTCTGGTAGATGAGTTCGGAGGCCACGTCAGCCACATAATCCTGAATAGCAACATCCACCACAGCACTGCACAGAGGCATTGTGTACAGGGGCATGCGGAGCCACTTTCCCAGCAAAAAGGAACTTGGTGCTGTTGGGAGAGATGCAACCTGTCCATCAGCAGACATGAACAACACAACGAGGTGGTTGGGGCTGCTTCCAGTTTGTGGCTGTTCTTGCCCATGAAACCAAGACTAGGTGACCAGTGCTACTGAGGTATGTTGTGAGCCTGTCACAGAACAGTGTTTGCCCCCCCACTACTCCCAGCTTCCTTTTCCCCTCATAACTCTGTTCCCCACTCGTTTCCTGTAGACCTCTTAACCATTCCCATCCTTGCTTCACCCTCAGAAGCTCCAGTGCAGATATTTCCCCCTGCAGCTACCTATCCTCCTCTTTTCTTTGTCCCCCTTTGGGAGCATCCCCCATCCCCCAAATGTCCCTCAGCTGTCTGGTCCCCAGCTCACTGTCATGGCTGTAGGATTTTCCTAGATGTCCAAAGCTCTGATGCCACATTTCTGGAGACCTGCAGACAAGAAGTGTCTCTTGTAAGTGTAGACATCCACAGAAACCACCTGGCAGACTCTATTTGGTGAAGATTCCTTGCCATTTCCCCAGTCCTACTCACATAGCTGGAAGTCCCAACCCCCCATGTACAGCCAGAGCACACCTGTGGATTCAGAAATCCCTGTTCATGAGCACTGGGACCTGACCAGGAGTATCTCTGCATTGAGGAGGTCCACACCCCACCCCCACCATGGGAGAATTTTGAAGAGAACTGATGGATAGCAAGAGGAGATGGAGGGAAGAAGCTGTGAAAGCAAAGTGCATGGATGGATGGGTAGATGGATGGATGGGATGGATGGATGGATGGATGGATGGATGGATGGATGGATGGAAGGATGGGTCTGTACTGGGATGAACAATACATGGCTATCCATTCATGCTACATGGATAGATTGGCAGATGAGGTCCATTTCGAGACAGATGGATCCACAGAGGGACAAACAGAGAGACATAAGAACAGTTGTTGAAATGGATGGATGGACAGGCGGAGTGGTCCATTTGAGAAGAGATCACAAACAGTACTGTGTGAATATAGCTGCATAAGAGGTAACACCTGCGAAGGCACGTTGAAAGTCCAGATAATAAGGGGGAACATGATGGAGAGAGAAATGAGGCCAGGGACAGGTATTCCATGATTGCGGTGCAAATTCCAGAAAGGCACTGGGAGGAGGGTGTAGTTCAAGTGATATCTGGCTGTTGTCCGGACAAGTGCCAGGAGAAGGGGACCGCCCTCCACCCCAAACCTATCCACACAGATCTTTCTGATTCAGACACATTTCCCCCCAATTGCCCCACTTCCTGCCCCGGGGGTGACAAGGTGGGGAGCATCAGAAAATTCCCCACCCCACCACCATGCTGACAGGCTGGACAGACAGAGCGAATAGGGTGTAAGTCCTCAGGGGAGCAGGGGTGAGGGATGGACAGAGGGATGGATTGAACAGGGGCAAGGTCTCCCCAGTGAGCAGGGACAATGGACAGAGAATGAGGAGAGAGAAACGAAGCGAGGCACAAACAAGCAGACACTCACCAGAATCAAGGGCAGAGTCAGCAGGGACGGACCGA
>VWZZ01006671.1:0-27499 GCA_013399095.1 Psophia crepitans
GTAATAATCAGAGGGCTGGACCATTTTCGGGAACTTCATGGTAACATCTCTGATGCGGGTCCCAGGGAGGCAGCAGACCTCCTTGTGGGATGGGTCTGGCCGGCATATGGGGCCTTCTGTTCCCCTTAGGAGGGAATCGCCTATGACAATTATGATGTAAAACAGCCCAGTGGTGGGTAGGTCAAACAACTGGTCTCCAAAGGTCCAATACTTTCCAGATGTACTGTCCGGTTCCTTCACTGGCAAAGTAGCTAAATACAGTGGATTAGTTGTTTCTTGTCTCCTGTAACATTGCAGAGATGAGATAAAGTAGTGTTGTGAGGGGGAACATATCACCTTGTTTATCAGTCAACACTAGGACCTACATACTTTTCCACTGCAATTCCATCATGAAGTATATAATTTAAACTTGACTGTTAGCAAAGAATGTAGTTTCTGACAAGGGATTCAAAGTAAATTAAATAAAAACATCAACAAAATGGACCACTGGCATTTCTGCCAGTTTCATTTGACTGCAAAATGAAACAACGTGGTTAAAACTGTTCTTCTGTAGCCTGGAGTATAATTGTTTATGGATTTTAGAAAAGGATTGTTCACATCATGCAGTCACCTTGGAGAATATGAACTGGACTTCTTTAAGATGAAATTAAACTGTAATATATTCTCCAAAAGCTTGGTGAAAGTACACTGGCTTCAGAAAGACACTGAGCCCATGGGCAGTACAAGGACTAGTCTAAATTTACCTCCTTTTGAAATATGTACAGTGTGGACACTGAGTCCTATATGTCAGCTGTTTTGTTTTGCAGATCTACTGCAAGGCTGCATGACTAGCCCATACACAACCCTGAAGTCCGTAAAGTGTTCTCATCAAATATTGAACTTCACTGAGAATCTATGCATAAGGGGGAGAAAAGAAGTTCATAAATATTGTGATTCTACCCCATTAAGGTAAACACAGATGTCTTGATTCTTTTGAAAATAGGTAGTATCACAGGCGAAACAGGTTTTTTGGCAGTTTTTTATCTGAAAGAAGCTTTAGAAGATTACTTTACCACAGAAGCACGAAATTGTCACACGAGTACGAAAGAAGTAGGAAGTTACCTTATAAAATTTAAACTCAAGAAGGCATAACTTTAAACTATGCCTATGCTGCTAAACAAAACAGGACAAGGGAGACAGTGCAGGCTCTGGATGGCTGGCATGGATCCTGTTTGACTGCCACAGGTTGTTCGGCCATGCTCACTGCAGCTTCCTGGGACAAGGCTTGGCCATCCCCGAGGCAGAGTGGGTGAAATGGCACCAGGACAGGCTTTCTTCATCCTCCATAGTCCTCCACTTCTACTGCAGCTGGCTTTTGTGCCCTCCAAACACTTCTATGTGCCTTTGTGCCGCACTCCACAGGGTGGAGGTGGATGGGCTGCATCACACCGCACAAAAGGTTTCAGATGAGCCAAGCTGAAAAACATACAAAATATAACAAGTTTTAGAACCACAAAAGTAACACATGAAGCCCAATGGAGACATAGGCCGTTTTCATCTTCGCTGTGATTCCATTTTCTATTTCTCCCATGGCTTCCTTCAACCCAAACATCCCCTGCTTTAACAAGTGCACAGCCATAAATGAACCCAATGAGAAAAAGAGAGATTTTCAAGTCTTATGTGTTTCACATAATAGGTCTCCTAGAAAGGTATTTTCACTTTTTCACATCGTAGTGACGCCATTTCATTGTCATTGTTGTCAGTCATGAATATATTATTGTCTGATGTGTTTTTATTTCCTTGCTGATGATTAAAAGACATGATATTTAAAGAGGAATCCCTATACTGAGTGGGAGGGACTTGAATTAATTTAAGGGGAATGTTCTCTGAGCAAACGAAGAGGGAAGAACATCTGTTTCTGCATTTCATTTTGCCTCCTCGTGTTACAAAACATGTTTTGAAGAAGTTAGTGGGGTGCTGAAAGCTGGAGAATTTTCATCAAGATACTTTGTTTGTGCAGTGCTGGTGTTTCTCAGTTATGTGCGGAAGATGAAAGATCGTAATATGCCTCATGTTTAAAACTTTGACCTTTAGTAACTTTGTTAGTGTGACACAAATACTTTGTTTTCCTTGCTGGCAAAACAAGTGAAAGTGCTTTGCACATGGCCTTACTCTTCACTTTAAAATCAATCAGATTCTTCAGACATTTTTCATAAAATCAGAATATCATCCTAAGCCTTTTCCATAGGTTCCTATTTTGCTTTTTTTTTTTAATCAGTTACAAGAAAAAAATGAAAAAGTGTTATATTTTCTATGTTCTATTCACTAACAATTTACCATTTCCAGTTTAGGAGAGATTTTCTCATGCTCCCATATGTAAAACATTTACTGTCATGCACAGGGCAAGGACTGGAGCGCCTATTTTTACACAGTTTTATATCTTGCCAACAGGCTGTAGTAAGGTATATTTTGTTGGTATCCCTTCTGATCCCAAGCTTAAAATCTGGGATCTTTATGTGAAGAATACCTCACATCTCTTACCAGAAATTGAATCTAACAGTGCTTCCATGCTTTATCCATTTAAATACCAAATGAAACCTTGTTTTAGAAAGTGATTTTATGCAAGAGATCAGTAGCTTTCGAGAAGAAGTATAAAGTAGCTGCCACCCGTCACACTCTGGCCTGTTCTGCAGACGTGCTGAAGCACACTACATTTGCAAGTCCTCAGTGACATTCTCTCAATTGCTTCTGTGAAACTGTTTGGATGATACACCTAAACTGATTAGGTCACCATTATGGACATTAACATACTGGAGTGTTTGAAAAGGGCAATAGCAGGGCCCCTTTGGATGCTAATGACAAAAGGCATGTTAGAAAGGATAACGTTGCTTGTCATTTTTTTTTATTTTTTGTACTTTTGAGCTGTTTCTAACAATTAATTTCCCATTTACTAAAGCTTACTGTTCCTGTATGACTTGTGTTTAGTAGTTTATTGATCAGCCAAAGAAATGCAAATACACATGCAATTTTGAGAGTAGAGAGATGGTGATGAATGGATTATTATGCCTGTATTATCACTTGCAAGGATGGAGAAGCTGTGTCTTTCTGTACCCCTTTCCTCTTTATTTAATGTTGCATTTAACAATCTGATTGGGTTTGTTATGAAAAACGAATATATTAATATTCAAATAATTTGATTTATTTTTGGATTTGTAACTCTACATAATTTAGTATCATCTCTGCTTACTGTCAGAGTTAGTTAGTAAAAGTTATTTTTTTTCTGTTGGGTACTGTGGCAAAGCCTTCTGTCACTTTAAAGGAACTTAAACAAAATTTGTATCAACAGTTTTTTTGGGACTGTACTAAATGGCTGCTGTACTGAGAATATGGAGGACTTCAGTCGCCCAGTTACTATCAGTAAGTGGATGCCACTAGTAGAGGCACTAGTAGTCGCAAAACTATGGTCTGGCTGGAAGGATCTGTATTTTGTTTGCTCCTCATCAGAAGCTGGTTATTATTGCAAAAACTGATGCTCCGACTGGCAGGCTGAATTGATAGAATAAGGCACATGCGTGAGCTTCTTACAGGGATCTTTGGCTGGGGTTACATGACTGCTGAGCTCAGGGAATGTGGTATGTTCCATCCTGTTCAAACAACTTCTCTTATTGATACTAAGTGGTGGAGAAATATTAGAGGAAGGTAGAAAGAAGACTAGAGAGATACTTTGGACAGGAAAAGAGAGAACCGTTATGGAGGAGACAAGGAAAAAAAAATCATAAGGCTATTTTAAAAAAATCACTGAGGGGTTTCAGGAGAAGGTCGATAGCTCAAAGGCAGTAGTCGCATGCTGGTCACAGACAGATGTCCAAATACTGAAGTTTGTCCCTATGCTCAGTGTCCACTAAGTGCATTATTACTCTGTATTACCTTCATATTTTTATTATTGTAAGTATCATTTAATAGTCGTATTCATTGAATGATATTGCTAGAAAGCAATTTACAGCATTGAAGAAGTTATGTGGCAAACTGTCTCTTCTTCAATAACTGACAGCCTAATTACTATAACTAGGGCATGGGTGGACAGTGCTACTAAACTGGGCAGGAAATGGGATGGAAGTGCAAGCTGGAGCCTGTGATTATGAAAGATCAATGTCAAGAGTGGGAAGAAGTCTTAATGCCCCAGTCTGGGGAGAAAGTGCCTTATGCAGAAGTCAGAACGGAAGCCCAAAAGGCAAAGTATCTTTATATCCCAAGCCTAAGAGACAAGGCAGAACCCTAACACAGGTTCAGGCTAAGGTCAGGGTGCCAGGGATTTTAAATTTGAGGAGAGGGGACAGGAACAAGAACAGGCAGTGCAGGCTGGGTGGGGTAAGATACTTGGGCAGGTATGATGGAAAACAAACCAAGAACTACAGACCAGAGTGCAGCAGGCAGGAACCCAATTTAGAAATCAAGGAGAAGAACAAGACCTAGAACCAATCTCTAAGGTGCTGAAAGTCTTATCTATAGCCCCCTGAGTCCATTCAGAGGCTTTATTTGGGGCAAGATTCAAATATAGATCCTGCCTCTGAGGTGGCCACCTTGATCCCCTTTATAACCAGCAGGGAAAAGTACACACCTGATGGGTGTAATTCATCTCTTCCTAAAGCAGATATTTAAAGTAAGACTGATGAATTGCACCCTAGAAGTGTCTATTTCTCTACATTAATTATGAAGGGGGCTTATAGTAACTAGCTGAGATATATGCTTTTGTTATAAATGTTGGGTGTCTAATGTTGGATGAGTCCTACAGCCTCAGGTGTCCTAGTCATTCCACCGTACCGCACCTCTGCCCTATTCAGTTAAGGCCCTGATCCATCAAGCAATTAAATATGTACGTAGGGTTTTGAGAATGAATGTGATTAAATGTTCTGGGGGATTGTAGGCAAGTTACAGATGAGTAAATGCTTCAATGTGTGAAATGTGGTTCTTGAATTAACTACTCTAGTTTGTATTCCAGGAGTCTGCCACAGGTTTTGTAAAAATCTCCATCTCCCCTGTACTTGAAGCTGCATCCTGTCCCTAATGAAAAATACCATCCTCGCTATCAATACTAGTGTGCAAGCACACACCCAGCTTTCTGGTAGCAATTCAGCAAAATTCAATCACCCACATGTTTGGAAAAGTAGTCACCAGGGGGCTGGAAGAGTAGCCAAATGGAATTAATCTCTGAACTTCAGTGAATATTCAGGTATATTTTACAATTTTTCCCTAGTTATATCAGAAACCATAATGTGAAGTAGTTTAATCAGTGTGTTAGACTGCATAAGATGTACGATTGATGGGATGCAGCTCATAAGGGGAGCTCCTTATCAGTTAGAGCAGCTGTCACCTAGAAGGAAGGAATACACAAATGTGGTTGAAAACATGATGGTAAAATATTTCGTTGTAGAATACTACGCATATAATTAATCAGATTTTCATAGTGGATTGATGTCATCCACTTTGAATTTAGCAAGGATTTTGATATGCTCTCCCATCTTTGTATCATAACTGGGACATTACACTCTAGGTGGGTAGATTATTAGGTGAGGGAAGATCTGACTGTATAGGCTCACCATCCATGCTCTACCTTTGGTGACTGGTCACAAGTGAAGCTTCTAAGGGGTCTGTCCCAAGACCAATTTGGAGGAGAAGACAGAAGGCACTTTGACTAAGTTAGCCTTTGACACAATTTGGGGGTGTAGTGGCTACTCATGAGGGCAGGGCTACTGTTCCAATGGACCTGGCAAGCTAGAAGCTGGTGCTGCCAGGAACCTCATGATAATCAGCAAGGACAAATGCAGCGTCGTGCATCTGGGACAAACAAACGCTCTGCATCTGTGTGGGCTAGGGACTGATTGACTGGCTGGGCAGCAACTCTGCTGGAAAGTCCCTGAGAGTCCTAGTGGACAGTAAACTAGACATGAGTTCCACCTGGCTATGATGAGGGCTAAGAGCATTCTTGTCTATATAAAAAAGATTGTAGCCACTAGATCAAGGGAAGTGCTTAATTGCCTCAGCTTGGCACTCATTAGACCATTTCTGGAGTACTGCATTGAGGTTCGGGCCCCTCAGTACAGGAAAGATATTGGTCAACTGGAGCAAGTTCAGCAAAGAGCGACCAAGGTGGTCAAGGATGGAGCACTTGCCCTGTGAGGGGAGGCTGAGGGAGCTGAACTTGTTCAGCTTGTTCAAGAGACGAAGCTTCAGGAAACCTTAGGGATTACCAAGAGGACAGAACCAGGCTCGTTACTGAAGTCCATGGTGGGAAAAATGAAAGACACTGCCCATAAATTGAAGCATGAGAGTTTCTGATGTGGTATAAGGAGAATATTTTAACTATGAGGATAATTAAGCAGTGGAGCAGGATGGCCAGAGAGGCTGCAGTATCTATATCAGTGAAGACTTCAGTGGACAAAGTCCTGAGCAACTTGGTCTGAATTCTGTGTTAACCCTTCTCTGAGCGGGGAGACTAAAGAACTCCTGGCATCCCTTCCAACCTGAGTGATGCTGTGATAAGTAAGTGAAGGTGACCTTACCTGCCCTGATTACGAACGTGGGCATAAGGAAACAGTTATCGAAAACAAGGGAAGTAGGTGCAATACTGTGTTACGGATAGGCCATAGCCCTTTAGCTGCATTTTAAAGAAGCAACCTGGTGTCCCTGGGTTGCAGAAACAGTCAGCACAGGTCTAAGAGTGAATTTGCCTGGCTTAAAATGCAGAATCAGGAGAAAACAGCAGGTCTCTCCTTGAAGAGAGTTTCCTCCCATCTTTTCCAGATTTGATATTTCTGGGTCACAGGTAAGACTGTAACTGCTTATTTTAATCCTGATGGTGTTACTTCACATTGTGTTATACATGATAGGTGTACCTTTTAGAGCATCTTTTAATATTTTGGTAATTGTTTAGCTTATGTAAAAGGCCTAGTGTTGAATGCTGTTTTTAACTTGGCTTTATCAGACTGTAGGTCTCTGTGAAAATTTTACTGAAAAATGTAAAAACACAATTAAACTAATGCTGTGAGTAAAGAAAACAATAATTCATAATTTTTCACTTGGTAAATATGGGGGTTTTGGCCATCAAAATTGCACACACCTCAGCAATGTGGTATGTTATGGTAACACAATAAACATATATATTACTTTGAAGCTTTAATATTCTTTTTGAGATATACAGCACCTTTTAAAATTTTATTTATAACTTGAATATAGCACACAAACAATGTAAAGCTTTCAAAGCTGGATTCATTGCAGGTATTAAAATACAGTCATAATTATGCTTTTCACCATCCATTTGAGGTGACCTGTTATTTGGCACTTTTGGGATGGAAAGATTCCTGTTCAATTCATGGAATGTTTTCAGCTATAGTGGTCCTAGTATGTAGCAACACTTTTATGTAGACACAGACACATAATACTTATGGAAATCCTGGAATGGAGTACCATGAAAATTAATATTCTGCTTTTTCCCTGTAGACGTCTTGAATGAGGGACTTTATATTATTTTTACAGAAACTTGATATGAACCTATATATATATTAAATATCACATTCACTTTATTTGCAGTATGTTTTAGCACAATGCCAACATCTTACACACAATACAATATTTATTTTATGTGAACTGTAGTTATGATAATTTACATTTTTAGTACACCATGTGTATTTAAAATAGCCATGCTGCACAAGATCTTATTACAGTAATATACATGTTATATAGTACTATTTTTTTCTGTAAAAAAAAAGTATAATCTCAGAAAACTCCTGGCAAGATTGTCTGCTTTTTTTGCTCTTGAAATCAGTTTTGTATTATGCCT
The DNA here is from genome assembly GCA_013399095.1 of Psophia crepitans. Taxonomy (NCBI): domain Eukaryota; kingdom Metazoa; phylum Chordata; class Aves; order Gruiformes; family Psophiidae; genus Psophia; species Psophia crepitans. Next base: position 7,817 of record VWZZ01006671.1, read on the forward strand.
TTTGTTGCCTAAATATGTTGTAAGGAATTTTAAAGTGTTCTGTACAGACTTAGTTTTGTATCCAGTGAAGGGGATGGTAAGAATTTGACACAGCTGTAGTGCTTATGCTTGGCAAAGCCACGAGTAAATGAACATTAATTTCTACTGGTTTCATTACAGTAGCACATCAAGGTCACTCCTGAAACCAGCCCCCCTTCTGATGGCCTCTGTTCAAATACCTGGGAAGAAGGAGTCCCAACTCAAATTGCTTACGGCGCTGGCAGAGCAGACAGGGGAAGAAAATCACATTCTGCCTGCTCAGATCCCAGCGTGGACCCCTGTGTTGATTCCCAGTATCGTGTCCTCACTGTAAGCATTGCCAAATAAGAAATTATTCACAGAATATCACTGACTGCAGGTAACGCTTTACCCTGTATCTAGTTATTGTGCATTTTATGCGTTTCTTCATTTCTAACTGTACAGGATTCAAGAGAAGATATTAAAATCTCTTTAAAGATCTAGCATTTAGCACATCCAAGCATCCCACAGCTTGCGTCGTATGCCTGAAGACCCACTGTTGTTTGTTCCACAGCAGTGGGAACAGGTCATAACACTTTTGGAAAGGTGGACTATCCTTTCCTTCCTACTAGCTCTGAAAGGCTGTGAAATACAGGTTCCCACACTTGTGTATGCAGCAGAAATGAAATCAGCATCTCTGGCTGATGGCAGTTTCTGTTTACGATGGCTAAAGTAACTCAGCTAATGAAAGCAGGACTATGGGAATAGAAAAAAATATGATGAAAATTAAGAAACATTTCTGTGGTTAGCTGATTTTAATGGCTTTCTGATGCTACCCAGATATTTGGAATGTAATTTTTTTTTGGCTTGTGAAAGTGAAAAATACACAGTGAAACCTTAAATAAATTGATCCTTAGGATAGACAATATTTTTTATTCTTTATACATTGTGCCTAACAGAAGAGCTCCTATGTGCCAAGGTAAAAGAAGCAATCATCACCACCACCAGTAATGATAACAATAACTTTGCATTTATGTAATTTAGCTATTATCACCTGGCTTCACCTCAGCTGTTTGGTCTCTGCATACGATTATATATAATTTTTTCTTTTTACACATCAGAACATATTTGTGGTGCCTTTTTGTAGACAAGATTTTCCTCTAGACTTTAAGAGCCTCATAAAACCGCTCTTACACTCAGCATTCCACAAAACAGTTACTGTGTTATGATGGTTTACTAAAAAGAAAAATATTTTAGTTAATTCTAGGTAAAACTTCAGTTTCCTCCATAATTGCATACCCTCTCATCTTCCCTCCTTACTAGTCTCTGGGATGTCAAACTTCAGTTCTTGTTGCTGACTGCATTTTCTAGGTCTCACAAGAAGTCATAAATGGAAATTAGCTATTTTTTCAGCACTGCTTTCTGACTTCTTGTTTTGATCACCACCATTATTAAGAAAACTTTTGGAAATTGATTATCGAGCCATAGTTTCTGAGCCACTACCCTTTCATAGAAGCCCTGACCAGAAATGTGGCCATAAAGAAAGAGGAAAGGGAGATTGTTTGGTCAAGTTTGTCATTTTAGATGCGTACATTTGAAGTGTATATTATTCAGGGTAAGCTACAGAAGGGTCTGCAGAGAAGCAATTTGCTTCTCTCTCTCCAAAACACCAGTGTCTAAGTTTCCTGCTGTTTCTGTCAATACTCTCTTCCTTGGAAGAGGATTGTGGCAAAGGAAGCTGAAAGGAAAAGCAGTTTTCTCAGTAGCAGAGTATTTATCTTCCCTTTGAAAAGACAGACAGTGGTGTAATTTTGATGCCTTTCATATTGGCATCTGTCTTGCATATTCATTGACTCTTTTTGTAAATGAATGATGCTGCAGCATCAAAAAGAATTGCTCAATATTTGTTCAATGCTTAAAGATGCATAGGTAAGCGTTGCTGTGTTTTTAAAAATATAGTTCTACCAAAAGGAAATAATGGAAAAGGACTTGACACTGATTCTGCTTGAATAGTGCGTATATCTGAATATCCAAATAGTTAAACCACACATATTCCTGGAATCTAATCCTTGATCTTTTCCTGAAGTTTGAGGGATTCCCACATTCTTGTCATTCCTCTAGGGGTTTTCTTGTTGTTCTTTTTTTTTTCCCCATGCTTTCTAAATTTTGATTTAATCTTCTTTTTTTCCCCAGCACAATATCAAATACATTTTCTGTGTTGCCATAAATATGAACTTCATTATTTCTCCTTTATAAGGTAATGTTTTGGATTTAGTCTCTATTTTATTTTGTTTTGCAATTGTCTTTTGTAACAAATATAGGAAATTACAGTAGAAATCCAAGTAGTCCTGTTCTCTATTATGTGGCTGGTATGTCTGATTTGTTATTTCAAAGATGACTTCAAAATGGACATCATGCAGTGTAGATTACTCTCTCTTACTTTGTGTGCTGTTGTCATCCAGAAAGAGAAAAGCTGCCAAAAGTAGGGGAAAGTGGGGATTTCGTTGGCAAGATTTCCTTTTTCGTTGCAGCTCCAGCACCACTGACCCGTGCAACACTCCCTATCTACCAGCGTTCTTGCTGATTCTTTGAAACCAATGGGAATTCCAGACAGAAGCAAATAATTTCCATATTGTCAGCAGATGAAATGAATCTTTCCACTAAATTGTATGTTTATTTTGGAGTTTGAAAGGGCTTTTATTGTAGTTGTTTTTATTGTTTTTAATCTACTAGAAGATTAATTTGCTTTAGAACTGTTACATTAATCCAAATTCTGAACCCCTTAACTCATATTTAATTTGAAAATATCATATACAGTTAATTAAATTTTGTTTTGAGTTCTTTGGAAATAAACTTCTTGTTATTGATGATGTCATTAGTGCCAGGAGATATGCGTTTCCTGTGAAGGGCTGTAATAACCCACTGGGATTTTTTTCCTTTTTTGCAGTCCCTGCATGATAAATTAATAATTCAGATAATTTGTTTATAAACTAGGCTGTAGGGGGACATTGCTGAACACTACAAATAAGTTTTTGATGCAGTTATAAAATTATTTCCTATGCTATTTATCATTTCTTAAACCAGACACTGTTGATGAATATTCAACATCTGCATAAAGCACAGGGAAACCTTTTTAATCAGCACTAATACTGAAGCGTGAATTTTCTAATCAGCATAACTGGTGTGTGGTGTGGGAACCTATAGGGCTGGCGAATTTTTCAGATTAGGGAGTGTTAATGGATAGAAGCAGGACAGGTGCTGGCAGCCAGGCAAAGCTCTCATTCATTTTTACCACTTCTCTGGCTTTCAGGAATGAAATCAAACCATGGGGAAAGGACTTGGCTTGCAGGACACAGGCTACCATCCACAATAGCCCCGGGCTCCCTTTGGATAGCAGGCTTGTGTCAGCCTCTGTTTCAATGGGCTTTGACCCAAACAAACCAGCTTCTTTATCATTTGTGGATTTGCAGTTTAACAAAGCAATGTGTAGAGTGAGGCAGCTCTGTGGATTCAAATGCATGACCCAACAATGAAATCCAAGTTGTTCATGGTTCTCTTGAACCTATACCTCATCTACTCATGCACTTGTTTTCATGGACCATAATTATGCAATTAGATTTGATGTAATTTCACATTGCATTTTCTCTGTCAAAAAAAGGCTGATTTTGTCAGGCTACAAAGTGACTGGTACTCACAGTGAATTGGCAGCGGGTGAGAGGAACCTCTTTCTCTTTGTTTCACCTGAGTTAACTAGATGATGTTCAAGATCAGTCTTTCATTCTGTGTTTTCTTTTTTTTTCTGAAAATCAGAACTACGTTGTCACTACATTTTTTCCTCCTGCTGACTTCAGAAGGCAGCTTCTCTCTCCAGCAAAGACAAAGCTTTAGGATGCAGCAGTTCTCACATCTCCATTCCAACAGGACCCAGGCCCTTCCTTGTCTAAACAGTGAGCAGAGCAGCAAGTGCAGAGGTTACAGCTTTCTGCTCCAGCCCTTTGCTGGGGGCTCCTGCTTCTGTGTTGGGCATGCAGAGTGGAAAGCATGTTCGTACTCACAGAGCTGTTTTTACAATCTAACAAACAAGATGCTCCTGAAAGTGGATCTGTCCTGGTATTGGACTGCAGAGTGAAGCGTGGATATACTACTCATGCAGCCACTGCTGGCAGTGAAGAAACAACCAGCGAGAGGGGACTGGGGTAGGGCAGGAAGGGAATGAAAATTCCTTAATCAGAGCTTGTCTACCAGAACCGATGTTGCAAAGAAGTGTGGCAGACCTGCTGTGCTGAGCCTACATAATGCCCGCTGTACATCTAATCTCGAACTGTAGATTGTGATCATCATAACACAATCAGTCCTTGTATTTATTTTTATTTTTATGCTATGGCAAGAAATACATAATCTGGAGCACCTGCTGAAAGCCATTCTGAGCTTAGGCCAAATCTAATATAAACAAGCACAACTCAATTAAAGTCACGCTTGCCTACACCTGTAGTGAATTTGATACTGGGTATATGCATTGGCTTGTACTAAATATGTTGTCTGAAGTGATCAAGCATGAACCCAGTCTGTAGCAAACCTCTGAAGCCTATTCAAGTTAGGTGATTTATGATAATTTTCATTGCAATTGTTCTTTTCTGTGCTTGTCTGTAGTATCTGCAATGCACTCTCAGAATCTTTCTGGTTAATCTGTTTCCATAAAAGCTCTACCTATGCTGCTGTGACTGCAGCTCACTGAGAATAAGCTGCAGAAGCTATATACCAGCTAGCAAAAGTACTGGTGGCAGGACAGTCTCAGCAGCAAGGAGGTGAGTGTGGGCCACAGAAGCTGCTGGAGAAGCAAATTTAATGCTTAGGTGGTCAAACCAAGCTCCATGTGACCATCGCTGTCTGTTGACACTTCCACTTGAACAGGCTTCATGCTAATTCTGGTGTGTCCTCAAGAGCAGCAGTCACTGCAGTGACAGCAGCGTAGACATCCCAGGAAGGAAGTAAATAAACTCACAGCTGATGGGGCTAACTTTTAGCAAATTCATCTTCTATTTTATCAACATGATATATAGAATAAGATTCCAGAATTGTTGTTTCATGTACATTTACTTGGTTATTTTGTGAAAAGAAACGTATAAAATACCTGATCACCTTAAGCCATTATGCAGCTCCTACATAATCACATGAATTGCTTATGAAATGACTACATCACAATATCATTTTAAAGGTAAGGCAATTTAAGAATGGTCTATAAATTGTACACACTGCTGCCTGCATTAATGCTGCTTCATATAGAAATGCATGTTATTTCAGTCAGAAAACACACTTCATAATAAAGTCAGAAACATAACGAATTGGAAAGACACTTTAAATTGTCACTTAATCAGTTGTTTAATAAAAACTACTTCATTTATAAATATGAAAAAATAACAGCAGGACAAATAGAACTGCTGGTCCATTTATTGTTACTTGGAATCCACTTTCAGACTTTGTCAAAGTATTGGCAGAAATACAAGGTTAGTCTGTCTTCAGTACTGCTTATCCTGCCCGTAGACATGGATATGAGATACGATACAGATACTAGAATGGAACAAACTATTTGCAATAAAAAGATTTAGTATAGGAAGACCTCGGTTTTGTTGCTGATATTTTTTTGGTAAAGTGGTTTGCCTGCTCTAAACATGAAGCCCAGGGAGATAAAACCAGCACTAGATGAAACCTTTCTATGTTGATTCCCTGAGTTTGCTGGTGCAGACTTAAATATGAAATCAAATGTTTCAGTGGTGAAATATCCATGTATTTATACCATTCACCTTGTAGTCATAAGATCTAATTCATTTTTGCATTTTGTAGGCAGTTATGTTTGAAAAATAATGGAAATTGCCAGATAAAAAAGAATTATTTAGCTGAAGGGATATGACAATGACTCAAGAATTAAAATGCAATCAAATCTTGAAAACCACACCAAATATTTATGGCCACCTCTATTAATGTAATGCTGTTTACTGCAGATGTTAAGGCTTTCACCTTTTTCTTTTTTTTTTTTTGGGGGAAGTAAAAGCATAGGTTCCTACTTGTTTTATGCTGAGGCAAACTTCTTTCATCTTCCAGACATTTGTAAGAGTAGATCCATATATGATAATAGTCCAATCAATATACTGAAAATAATATAATTAAGCCTATTATTTTGTTAATTATTTCTCTACATTTTCTTTTTGCAGTGCTAAGACATTTTATTCTGAATTACCAAGAAATGCCATATAAAATATCAAGCCTTTCCAACACAATAAGCTCCTTGTAACGATCTTATTTTATTTTCTGGGAGGTATTTGTCTACCTTATAAAACCATCACGTAACTACACAATTGGCAGCTTCTGTTCGGCAGAATCAGCAGATTATAATGGCAGGTCAAGGCTAACACATACTGGGAGCTTTGTGGGTAAGTTTCGAATTCTTCTGACTTCCCATTACTAAAAAAATCACTTACCATGATGTTTCCAGGGTTCATATTTTCTGTTTACAATCTACACAATAAGCTAAATAAAAACCATGTATAGTTGAAGATAATATCTTAATAGAATATGGTAACCACTCCATACATGGTATTATTAAACAGTGAAAGAGTCTATACTCTCATGACTGTGCTATGGCTAGCCTCTGTGAATGCTTCTTTGAGGTGATATCTTCACAGTGTTGCCTCCACGTGTCCACTTCAAGCACATCATTTTATCTCTGGCCTCTCTGATCCTTTTAAACTCATGTTCTTAAATGTTCTTCTTTACATGTCATGAATTGATCAGTGTCACTTTTTTTCCCCCCTTTCTTTTTTTATGAATTATCTCTAACAGCTTAAGAGTCAGCTTAAGCTCAGGATTTGCTTTGCAATCAATGAGAAATTGCAGACTGATTATTGAGTAATAATTGTTCCTCAATAGCCATGACAAGAATAATCCATTTTACAAGTTCCAGCATTTGGCTTGTCTATCATCTCAAAATCGCTGAAGGGTAAGGGCATCAACCAGTTAACAGAGGTGTGAATAATGACTACAGTTAATGAGACATACCACATACTAGGACTTTTCCAAATAGTTAGCTGTTATTACCCAATCAGAATACAGAGGATTTTTTGGTATGGAAATGTTTCATAAGCATAAGCTACCAACCAGGGAATGCACAGTATTCCTCCCTTCTGACTGCCCGAGACAATACTTTCAGAGCCATTCCATATGTTCATTTTCTCAGTGTATAGGCAGTATACAGTGGATCTATTTTTTTTTCCAGAAATTAACTGTGTTTCCATAATTTGGAAATGTTTCTAGAAAATTATTACTCAGATAGACACTGATCTATATTGCATTTTGAATAGGGAATGATTTTTTGAGTTAGCATTATTGCAGTTTTTTATGATATAGTTGTTCTGCACTTCTTTCACAGCAAGAATCTAATAATATAATGTGTGTTCTGAAGAACACATTAAAATGACATTATGCGATCAGAATGCCAATTATAGTATGACTAAAGACTAGCTATCAAGCTACAGAAAGTCAGTAATTGTGCTGATATAAACATAATGTTTATATGTCTTGAGTAGAAAAGAATGAATCCCATTTTATTACTCACATACGATTATTGACAAAACACTTAGGGATACATTTTCAAAGTGTTGTATGGGTTTTTAGCTGCATGACTCCCATTTAAGTCAATAAGAGTCACATAGTTAAAACCCCATGCAACATTTTGAAAAATTACCACAGAGAAGGCTCTCTTCTATTGCTTAGCTGCAGAAATCATTTTATTCTCTAGTAGTTCTTCTACATGGCAAACTAGTAGTGTTGGCTGTTGGTAGCCTCATTAAAAAAAACCCATCTACAGGCCTCCAAATATGGTGACCTATTTATATGCAGATTTCAAAAAATAATAACATGATTTGTACTTCTACTGTTCCTTTCATCAGGTTATAGCCCAGTGCTTTAAAGCTATTAGTTAATTATGCCTCACATCACTCCTCCAGGTAGGTACACTAGTAGCTGCCACCTTTGGTGGCTCACCCGAGGAGACAAGGTGAGTCAGTGGAAGAACAAAGAATTGAACCAGCCCAGCTCCAAATCCTCGGTCCCTTGTTCCAGCTACGAAATACTCCCAATCCACAAAGATTCGGCATTCAATAGTGTGTAATGCATATGAAATGCTAACATTAATTGGAAACGGCACAGGAGTGACCTCACTTCAGTCTACTGAGGTCTGATATTGCTTCTTTTCACTCATTAATTCATTAATTAGTTTAAAAGGGCTAATGGAAAACAAAAATATTCCATTTGCCAGGGTAGATCGCTGCTGAATATTTATATTATTTTTTATTATTCATACGGAATCATAAGTGCTTAACAGACAAGTCATTGTGGGGTTTTTTTGTTGTTCAGATAAACATAATCCAGAATCTTTGGAGCACATTGGTTTAAAGGATTGACGGGATCTTCACTACGATTTGACTTTGCAAGGTTAAAGAAGCTCTAAGAAAATTTTCTGATCAGCTTAGTAGACTGACAGCCATCAGAGCTCAAACACTTTCATTATGTATTGGTGGCCTCAGCTACTTGCAACAACAGTGGAATGGTATAATATGAAATCTTCATGCTTATTTCAGTCCTCTCTTAGGCAAGGGAAGATATTTTAACATGCTCTTTAACTAAAGCAACACATGATTAAATTAGGGATTGATATTAGTACCTATATATAGAAATAGTAATTAATGTTTTTATGTGAATGCTTGAGAAATTGAAGAAGTTTAAATATTTTGCCATTAGCTAGGATATTAAACTCATCAGTTTGAAGTTTTTTCTTTAAAGCTTTTTGGTAGGATATATGTATATATTGTATTATGCCTTCAATAAGGATGTTTTAGGTTCATTTCAGATCTCCAACTCAAAGCCTTCATTGGATGAAAGAGAATTAGCTTTGTCTGGCAGATACTGGTTTATTCTTCTGAATTAAGGTGCATTCAGGTTCCCAGAAACTGTTAATAAACATCTATTAACAGAAATGTTAGCCACACCCAGGTTTCCTTAGAAAAGGGAGTATAAGTTAGTGCAGAGTAAAAGTCTTCATGATTCAGAGTTTTTGCAAAATAAAGCTAGAATTCACTAAGATTCCCCTTACAATCCTGATATATTTCATTTAATAGCAACAGACATTTTTCTTATTTCTCTGAGGTAGTATTATCATGTGCTAAGACAAAAATTGTTTTTCCTAGTCGATTGTACCCTTGTGCCTTTGTTACCTGTATTTCTATCGACATTGAGTGCATTATCCATTGTTAAATGATTGATAAAAATTGTTAAATAAGGCAAACACTATATTCAGTGTAGTGTAATGAGGCCTATCAAGCAGGAGAAATACTTCTCATCATGATATTAAAATTAAATGTAGCATTTTAAAAATTCTTGACATAAATAAAGAAGTTATTTATCTGGACCAGTGCTTTTTCTGTAAGCCCAGTGTTCTGTATAAGTCATTGCCAAAGCTTATGCTTTATTCTGTAGAATACTTTAATTTTCTTCTTTTCAAATACGTTTTGAACTTGCAGTCATTAACCCTACCATAGTCCACAATTGCATGGCCTTTCTATCTGTGGCTGAAACAGTTATTATAGTCTTATTTTGCCTGCAGCTTTGCATCTCCTTTAGAATGTTGTGGAGTGGTTGGGTTTTTTTGCATGAAATGTGATATATCCACTCATATTTAATTATCTATGGTAAACACAGTGTTATTTCTGATGACATTAGAATACTAATTTTAGTGGATGTCTCTATGTGCACAGTCACCCATGTGTCCTCCCTCTCCCCTCAGTTCCAATCAAGGACATTGCCCAGCAAGCTGCAGCAGTCTATCAAGCTAGTAGGCCAAAGGCACGCAGTACCTGTAAACCCCAGGTTTCAAGGCAATGACGGAGTCAGTATCACACCCGGTTGTCTTTGGTTCCTTTTCCTGATGACAAGCCAGTGATGCAGAGCAGAATCCTCTGAAATTACTTTCCATTAAGCCTCAAAAGCAGACTTTGGCACCAGTATCTAAATACCTGCTGACTGTGATTACACAGCCAGTATAAGCTCTATGGGTAAATACTATTGACTTTTTTTATTTTAAATCCATGTTTTTGATCTTTTTAATGATGTTGCCGTATTCTTTTGAAACTGACCTTAAATATTAAATTATCTGTCAGAACTTATTGAGACTTCCTGGATTTGTTTTTCACAGAAACTCTCATCTTAATGTAATTGGTAATGTTTCCTGTTTTGTTAGATAATTTTCTCTGTTTTCAATACATTTATTAGGTTTTAAGTTATTAAAAATATTCCTTCAAATGTTAATATAAGACCATGGATCCGCAGTTACTTTCCTTAGGTACTAGACTATGGAATAGAAATCATCTGCAAAAGTAAAGAGGATGCATTATTAGCAATGCCTTTGAAAATCTGAAATTCTCTTCTACCTTAGCTTTCATAACTCTTTTCCATGCTACTTGTTCTCCTCCTTCTCTGGAAAGTCTCTCAACTGCTTTTTTCGTTTGGTAGTTGTCTCTCCTCAGCTTGTGATAGATAATACTTCAAAATTGTGATCTTCATAAATTCTTATTTCCCTCTTAGTCCCTTCTCTCATTCAACGTGATCTCATTTCCTGAGAGAATTTCAACTACATAGAAAGGCAGATGGTTCACAAATTCCTTTTCTTGTGGTTGATTTCCATTGTCTTACAAAGGAGTCTATTTATATCACATCTCCTATTTGTTGCTGTTCATATGAAAACACAATCCAGTGAAGATGAGATATTTAAGTGAAAAAATGTCAACAAACTAAAACCAGAACTGTACTGCATCTTTTGGTGTCAAAGACCAATCTATATTAATAATTTCAAACCACCCAGGGACACCTAAGCAACATAGCTGCAAATAGTTATCATAACATGTCCCAACAGGAGCTTACCATGCCAAAAGCAAGGGTTCTTTCCTTCTTTCTGTGTGTAAATTACTTGCCTAATCTTATCTAATGACTTCCAAATCTGTAATGTATTTAACTTCACTGAAACTTTATGGAACATGCATCCTATAATTCAACTAAGGTTCAGTGAGATTAATTGGTTTAGGAAAGGCCACATAGGAAGATGATGGTAGAGAGAGTAACTGATCATAAATCCTTTAATTAACAAGGTATAATAATATATATATTCTCTGTTCATAATTGCATACACACAGCAGACCTGCAATCTAATTTTCTTTTTTGGTTCTGAGGAGGGTTTTTTTTAGACCTTAACAAAAGCCATTTAATGAAAAAAAAACTAAGACAGCAGTGATGTTTAGATTCTTTCAGGGTTGTGCATCAGAAGATTCAAATTTTTTCGGGACTGAAGATTTTGAGCTTAAATTTGTATTGCCTTTATGCATCTGGACATCAATGATTTTAAGTTCAAATTTCAAAGTAGGAAAAAACCCCACAAACCTTAAGAGCCTACAACCTTTTTGGCTTTCAGGAAATTTTAATAGCACATTCACAAAAACTGTCATAATTTTCAATGTTCACACATTCACAGATTGGTGGAGGTTGGAAGGGACCTCTAGAAATCATCTAGTCCAGCCCCCCAGATCTTAATACCGCATTCACAACCATCATCATCATTTTCAATGTTATGTCATTATCTTTCAGGTAGAAGACAAAAATGTTTTGGGAAACCAGCTCTAGATAGTGAGGAAATGCTTATCTCTACTTGAAACCTAGGACTTGCAGCCCTGAGCCTTCTCCATGTTTGATATACATGTCCTTAAGAAAAAAATTTCAAGAAGCCCACAACCCAGGGATGGTCAGTTCTATTTTAAATAGTAATGGTATATTTAAACTGAGAAGTAATTTAAAGAAGTGGGAGCATGACAGAAATATAAACTTCATTTTCCCCAGGTGAATGTCATAGCCATACTCCAAACCAATGCTTTTTCTAATGCAATTAATATTTTATTCTGTTTATACTTCAGCAGGATGAAATTAAAGTTGGATTCTCATATGTCTTATCCTTCAACATAGACTTATCTGGGTGGGTAGGCATTTTCCTAGGGGTTGTAGGTTCATATACCTGCAGAGGAGACAGAATTACTACAGTAGATTTCTACTTCTATAAAACTTTGATTTAAAAGATCTGTTTTGTATTGTTTTGAATTCCTTTCTGCTTATTTATTTTCCTGTGAAAAGCCTAATTCTTAATGTCTGGCAAACATTAAAATACATTTTTGCAGCAGGTTTTGTATTTGATGCTTCTGTTTGCTAGGTAGTTACATGAAATCTTTGCACATTTATTTGAGTAAATTTACTGCTAATATGCATTTATGATAATTTTAATAGATATTTCCACTGTATTAGCATATGGAGGTTGCCATATTTTTTTCTTTGGTTCAGCTGGATGAATATCATGTCTTTATGCTTGATTTCTTCAGAAAAGACTATTCTTTTAGTGAAGAACAAATATTGTTCATATTTTTTATTTAAGCAAGAAAGAATTAGCTTACTTTTAAATAAGGAATGCAGAGATTTATCTAACAAGCTTGCATGTTAGTTTGCTACATTAAGCCACCTGTGGCCCTCCTTCAGTCACTAGACCATTTTTTTCCAGGCATCTTTTGTCATGTGTGAAGAAGCTCTGCAAAGACAATATACATACTTTAAGAGTATGCAGCAATCATTTGTTGATTAATACACATAGCAGGGAGCTCAGCACTACATATGACTGTGCTAAGGTGTAGTACACTCACACTCTCTCCTTCTTTGCTCAAGATACCTGATAAGTACCTGAAGGTCCATCAGGTAGAGAAGCAGAGGCCTGTGTTGCTGCGTGGAAGGAGCTGCTCTTCTGTGGTGTTGCGTTGCTGACTTCCTGTTATTTGTTTTTTGTCTTAGGGTTTTTTACCTTTCCATGTGAGAATTTTTCTTCTTGAATACTTGAGCTGCTATCACTGTCTCAAGAGTTTCAATTCTGTCTCTGTTTTTACTTTTCTTATCTTTTATGGTTTTAGCTCATGGATTTTCTCACACATTAAACAACAATATTCTCAGTAAACCTCAACCAAGGTCACAGAGTTGTGCTACTGGATCAGAGAGAGCTGAACCCCTGAGCCAAGGGTGACAGACTTACCTAGACAGGGGGACTGAACCATTTCCTTTTTACCCCCGTGGTCACCGAGATTTTAGAATTAGTAGATCGCATCCCGCTGCACCTGGTTTTTAACAATAGACTGGAGAAAGAAAACACATCTTTATGATTTTTCCAACTCCCAGCCAGTTTCTTACCTTTCAGTGAGATAGTAATTGAACCAATTTGACTGAAATGAAGAAAATACTCTGTGCAACTGTGAAAGATTCTACTGCTGCCAACAGCTGGTTTTCATTTCAGCGGACTCTGGGTTCAGTTGCCTTCCTTGTCATTTCCACCATTCGATACTTCAAAACTGAATCTATATCTGATATAATTGTGTTACTTGAACAGATTGTCATACACGGCATGTCTAGTATTGGTCAAAATACATTATCTATTGTTTTAATTTGAGAGTCCTAGTTATATTTTAAAATATACTTTCTTAAAAATTATAAATTAGTTTTCAGCCAGTCTTGTAATGCTCTAGGAAAGGAGCTGTTGAATCACACTGGGATGGCAGCAGTGACAGTGCCCTCCTTGCTACCATTACCACAACAGCCTGTTGTATTAAACATGTTGTGAGAACTCTGAGGCTATATACGTAGTTGTAAATTAAAGATGTTTGTTGGGAGCATACTTTGGCACCGAGTTGATGAAGAATGCTAAGTGTCCCTACTATCAAACTCTTTTAGCTTTTAAAACAGGACGGCTGCGTTCAAGCTGCCTCTCGTGAATATTCTGTGCATAGCACTAACTCCTTAACTGTGCCTGACAAATGTTTTCAAAAGCAAGTTCTAGCTGGCCAGGGCCAAAATTGGATGATGAAGTGTCAGTGCCCATGCAAACATCACCTTATTGGATCAGGGCCTGAAAGTGGTATGGGTAATGTACCGTTTGTGAATACTGGATTGCACGTATGTTGTGTGGCACCAAATTGCTCAAACCCTTGGGTGCTTTCAGGTAGCAGATGAAAGGACATTTAAAAGGTTTTATAATCTTTGGCTTTATGCATATTCAACATAAATGCATGGTTTGGTATGCTCTGGGTATGTCTACATTTACAATAAAGATTTTCATTGAAGTTGCTCTCACTTAGCTTGAGCCTTGTAAATCGACTTACCGAAATGAGTCTTAACTTTGAGTAAACATCCCCACTGTCCACATGTTTGTTCAGTGGCCCTCTTCTAGGAAGCAGACCTGTTTTTTTCCCCCAGGGTGGTAATCCAGAGCAGTAGAAGACTCAAATTCATAAGTAAAAGTATGATGGGAATGGCACTGGTAACTTCTGGTAATCTACAGCATAGAAAAAAGCTTACCCAGCATACGGCGGGTAGAAGACTGCTGACAGCAGCCATTCAGCAGAGATTTTAGGACAGGCTAAGTGAGGTCAGGGCAAAATTTGTTTGGGCTTGATGTTGAACGCATACACAATTTTAATAGTAAGCACAGACATCATCTCACTCTTGCCTAAGATAAATGATTTTGTCCTTTAGCCTTTGAAATGCCACTGTCATTTTTAAAAAATGAATTTCAGACTTTGAAGTCAGTGAGATATTGTCAGAATTTTTATTTAAGAAATGTATACAACCAAAAAATGCCAGACAGTTCAGTGTTGTCTAAGGAATGAGTGACAGTGGAATAAACTTCTTGGAAAAGTAAATTCATAAAGGAAAGATTATTTTTTTTCAAGAGCAGAAGTCTATATATATACACAGAACTGCATGTGTATACAAGATAATGAGACTTGTGACATAACAGTCATCTGAAGAGAGGATATACCTAATATGGAAATCGTTGAACTACATGAAAAGTAACAGCTTAGAATGATAAGATATTCAAGTAAAGGTTACAAAATCTTTGGATCTATCAAAATATATCCACAACTGGAAAGCAGATTGCTTGTCATGAATGTCTGACCTGTGTCATGGTCACTTGTGTATTTGAAAGAATAGATTTGTCTTCAGTAAAGGAAGGAGAATAGAATGAACACAGCTCATCTGCTGTAGTTTTCTAACAACATACCCTTTTTTTCAGAAGAAATTCCAAGATTGCTGCAAATCAAACCAATGTTGTACAACCAATCCTATGGCATGGTCATTGTCTTTCACATCGGTAACCCTGCTCAGGGGCATGGCTCTAAAAATGTCCTCTGTTAGAGGGTAGGCAGTACTCCTGCAGGCTTTTGGATGGACATAGTACAGCTAAGTGGATCCAAAGTGCTCCTGAATGAGTAAGAGGGACAAGAACCTCTGGAGCTGAGTAAACAGCAGACACTTGCTGAGCTAATGGCATGTAAACACCCTCACAAAATCATTATTGTAGTTCAAAGAATGAGAACAGCAGTGATATACTACACAATGCTTAGAAGAAACAGACATTCTCTGAAAACTTACTCATTTCTGTTCTCATACTATTCTTTATAAGCTAAATAATGACTTTTGTAATTAGTTTTAAATGGCATTTGTTAAATATATTTAGAGAAATCCTCTGTTAAGCAAAGAGTGCTAAAAATGATTCAGTCTTATTGCAGTTGTGGTCATGAGCTACAAAATTTTGAAAGAAACTGTCAACTGTCTTTTCCTGGAGGTCCTCGTTCAGTTTACATTTCCAGTAAGTATACATGAGCCGAAGTATCTGTTTGTTTACCTGTAATTATCTTAGTATATTTATTTGGGTAGCATTGGCTTAGGTATGAAACACAAATAGTCTCAAGGTGTCAGAGCTACCCTGTTGTTTGAATACATTACCTTTTATTTTTTTCTTCAAGAGAAAAAAAAAAAAAAAAAGTTAAAATCCTCTTTTGATTCACAGAATATAAGCCTCCCTGACAGGAATCCTGATGAAAGAAACCCAGAGTGGTTCTCCTGCTGCCAATCAATTTCTGCCAGGGCTGCCAGCAACAAAGCAGCAATTGTGTTTTGCAAAGTGGTTTTTTTTCAAACTTTGTATTTTGTTTGGGCTCTTGGACTGTTGGAACATTTACTTATACAAGATATAACTTGTACAAGATTCAGGAGCCTATAGATGCAATAAAATACATCTGAACAAAGATCCAGAAAAAAGTCAAAAGCTTGATGTGTGTGTACCAAGAATATCTGTGGATCATTTGCTTGGAGTATACTGCAGCAGTGTGCTACGTGAATACTGTCCTTTTAAGAGAAGATGTCACATTATTACTACTAAGCAATTATGCATGTTAAGTTTAGAAGTCAGAGGAATGATGCCATGCTGATAGGAGATGAAATAATCAGAGTATGGTGGCTTTGCCTGCTTTCACCAGCACGGATCTCAAAAACTAGCAAAGTCGTCTACAGCAGAGTGAGCCTATAAAGGAACCTGCCATGTCAACACTGTTGAAACTATGGCCACCTTCAAATGTTGTGGCAGATATCAAAGATGGAGTCAGGACTAAAAGCAGATGGTATATGATTTCCCCAGTCCTATCATACACAGGTCTCAGATTTATATATTCGCTTGTTCTCCCTCCAACTCACATTAACTTCGATTTCAAGGATTAAAACTAAGATCTTTTCTTTTCTTTTTAATGTTCTGTTAAGAAAGCAGTGTTTCTTGCCATAAAGTTACACTTATTTTCTACAGATTTTTATTTAGCACAAGCAGGATTGACTTTGAAATAAAATCCAACAGGTTTCCCAGTTGATTTTGATTTAATGGACGTCTTTGGTAGAGGGCCTCAGGGTAGCTGGCTCTAGCTATTTATCTTTATACTGGGTAGTTTATATATTTTAAGAAAGTGACAAATGGCAGCTTTAAAAAAACTCATTATGGTAATTGATTATTATAGGGAAACCTCGGAAACTTTATGAAAGAGAGCCGTATTCTCTAAGTGTCTTAGCTTTAAACCAGACTTGTAATTAGAAGAATCCATAAACATTTATCACATTAAGAGAGGTTCAGTTAGTAAGTTTAGAATAAAACTCTGGAGTCCCTTTATTGTCCTGTGTTAAAAACACATACTTTAGTGATTTTCCCTTACCACAGAGAAATTGATTTGCCCAGCTGAACAGAAGACCACACACACTCTCAGAAGCTGTATAAGCAGATTTCTACATGAAATTTGCTGTGCATGTCTCTGGAAAGGGTGAAGGAACTCTTGGACTAATATGTCTCTGAGTGTTGTAATCAAGCCATATTTTCCAAGTAGAATTTGTTCAAGAATTTGAGCTATCTATTGTTCCTCCAATTCTCCTTGGCCTCTCCACCTGTATGAAACTTTGGGTGTCCCTAGCAGGAAAATCACTGACCTCAGATTTCCCTCCTCACCTCCCTTACTTTAGTTGTAGCCCAGTCTGACCACATTCTGAGAGATTCCAGTCATGGATCTATATCTAAGGCAGCCTTTACCTTATCATTAACTGAAGGTCTTATGGTTTAGTGACTGATTTATTTAAGTAAACAAACAAAATATTTTGTTAAATCATAGCTAATGTTGCTAGGAGTCTCTTTTGCTTTCATTAACGTGATAAATACCTCAGGTGTTAAAAAAAAGGGACCAACCTTTGCCATTACTACCTAATCCTTACAAATGCCTCTGGAAGACAGAGACAACATTTCTGGTCTGTCTTTTGCAGAGACAATTAGCACTCCAGAGACTCATGCACTACTTTCAGAAATGCTGAATATGAAAAATGATCTCTCTGATTTTAAGTATAGGAAAGTTCTTAATCATGTCCTAGCTTGAGGAGTGGTCACTGTCCCTGTGTCCAGAAAAGTAAATACTGTGCAGTTGGCTGAGAACTTTTTTTTCCTTATTTAGATCTGCATTGTGTGACTCAGTTTGATTTCTAGTTTGACCAAGGGAGTATACATTTCGTCTTCCTTATAAGAAAGAAAGGAAAGGATTGCTCGAGATAAACCATAACTGAGCATAAGAATCAGAAACTATTTGCGAAGACATACATATTACTCTGGCATATATACTTCAACAACTTTTCAGTCCAGACAAGGAATTTTTGCAGTGTGGCTTCTCAGACATAATCTGCCATGGCATTTCTTTTCTTTTAACCGGCTTTCATTGTGGTAACCCTCAACATTTATGGTGTTTTCTCTTATGGCACCAAATCCAGCAGTCAAAGGAGCGTATAAGAATGCCATTTTTCCTTCTAAAAAGTAATTGTCCAGCCTATAAAGTTCGTGTGAAAAGCTTGACTTTGCCACCTTAGTTATTATTTGTAAGGCTCAGAAGTGAGAACACAAGTGAAAGAACTATAAAAATTGCTTTCTTAAAACGTTGTTTTTTTTTTATTATTATTTTTAAGAAAATCATAATTTTTAGAACATTTTCATGATATTTTAACATATGGCCACGGCAATTTCTCTTTCTTTAAATATATTTTATTGCTTCAGATAATGTTATACATATAAATTTACATATGTATATAACAGGAATAAACCACAAAATCTGAGAAACAAAGTGAAGTTTTCAAAAGCAAAGTTTTTGACTCTTCTAAGCAGACAGCTTCTAAAACCAAACACAAAAACCCCAAATTACATCTATTTTTTTTTCCCCACAGCCAGGTACATCTTTTTACCATTAAAGTTTTTCTTTTTCCAAGTTTGCTTCAGTCTGTAAACCCCTCTTTAAACACGAAATAAAAATCATTGTTCCTTTGGCAACTATATAGTTTCTTTGTTGAAAGCTGCTTAATTCAAATATTCTGCTCAAAAAGACATGTTACTTGGCAGCTTGATGTATACAGTAAAAGTGAATGATATCTGTTAATAGCAGAGAAGAAAATTCGTGTTCTTTGTGTTTCCCCATAATAGAGCTTTTTCGAGTTAGTCAGGGTTTCAGATTGATAAACGCCAGGTAAACCATGAAATGTGTAGAGGTCTAACCCTCCGAGTTCTTTTGTCTGTATAGTTAGTGTGAAAAGAGCACACTGGCATGTGGCAGGATCAGGCCATAAGATTTCAGTGTGATGCAACTGTACTTTGAGATGCAACTGAACTGCTTCAGTGTGCATACGGAGTGCTGCCTCAGTGGGTGGACATTGTCTTTCTCTGTTTTTATTTTGCTTAATTAGCTGTTTTGAAGTTCTACCTGATACCAAAATGCACTCGGCTAAAACTCTGACATAAAGCAAATAACTTGTAATTATAGCTGAATAAGGTGTTAATGCACAGAAAAAATGGTAGCTGAAATATATAGATTCTCTCTAGAAATATGCTGCCATACAAAGTAACGAATTCATTTTTTTTCTTTTTCAGGTTTTGTTTTGTATGTACATGCAAGATTTTTAACTAAGAGAAAATACTAATTACTGTATTAATTAGTGCGGTAAAACAGGCCACTGAGTTTTTCTTTCCAATCTATAACTTGATTGTTACTTCTTTACATTTTTTTCCGGGAACCGTTGGCAACAAGATACTGAAATGGATTTGGCTTACCTGAATCTCACATCTAATTGTACACCTAATTTCCTGATCAATGACAAATACTATATGAGTTTTAGAAGCAATATGCTATTTGCAATTTAAAATTCAGCTTTCTGCCCTCCCCCCCC
>VWZZ01006671.1:27522-41127 GCA_013399095.1 Psophia crepitans
CAAGTGAAGCTGGAGTTATTGCATCTTGCATTCTGTTTAGATATAAACTCTTAAAACTTTTGCTGTTTACAAGAACTTCAGAGACCACATCTCACCCTCTGTAGACACAGCATTGCAATTCCAGGAAAGCTTGCCGGATGTATCTATTTAGGAGAAGAGTTAACCCTCAATACAGAGTGGAAGCAAGCCTTTCACCATCCTTTTCTCATTTCCCATAGGAAAATTTCCTAGGAAAGATGTAGTGTATTCCTGCAAGTTCCTAGATTTGGATGGTTGGGAACCAGGACTGGAGAATGCCTTGCATTTATTGTCACAAGTGAAAATAAAGCCCCACAGTCCTGACTTTTGGAATGGGATTCATCTCAGATATCATCAGGGCATTAAAAGTTAGATATCCCAAATGGAGGTAGTTGCTGTTTGTTTCCTCAAGGGAGAGCATTTCACTCCCCAAAGCAGCTAGTCTGACCAGCCTTGAGGCATGATGGCTGGCATATAAAAAGACGACCTACAAGTCTGATCTGTCACATGTTGTCTTCTCATCTGGGCCCATACATTTCTGGTGATAGTGTTGTATTTACTATGTACTTTAGAGGAAAAATAAAAGAGAGAATAATTCCAATTCACTCTACAAGCCAAACAGGAACAACGGTCCGGTGATTGCAAAAGGGCTGCTATGCCAATGCATCTCCTGATTACTGAGAGCTATGTTCGTATGGAGATGCCTTTTGCCTTTCTTCTAATGTATACTGGCAGAAAAGCTAGCAAGAATTCAATCCTAATTTAGTGCAATTTCTTGTGCATATATTTGCCTGTACTAAACAGCAATATTTTATGCTTAAAGGACAGAATTTTCTCTCATTAACCCTGCAGAGGTCAGTGAGATGTACAGAAACTCTAGTAAGCGTTTATTTTGTATCATTCGCATAGAGCAGTTTTATCAGGCATTTCCAAGGTGCAAAACACTGTCATATGGAAATGCATTCACCAATACAATATTTTCACAGTATAAAATGTTTATTAGGAAAACATATGCCTTATGGTACATATGTTCCCGTGTTCTACGCACATTTTATAAGGATTTTTCTTTTTAACCTGTTACTTTGCTCTTTTGTTTTTAAAAGTTGATTCATTGTTATTAAACAAAATCAAAGAGGTGAAGAAAACAACATGTGGCAGCTCTTTTTGTTGCTATCATCTTGTTTTATTGTTTGAATGCCTCAGAAGGTGGCTATTGTACTTTTATTGAGCAAGGAATAGAATCCCTTTAAAATCCAGGTGTTGACCACATGTTTATCAGACTTTCCATAAACAAGAGAGTTTTTCTTTCTATATCTGCTTTCTTTGTGAAAATCCAACTGAGCCTTGCAAATATGTTAATCCAGGTCTGCAAAATCTTCAAGCTCTTGATTTGATTCATGCATGCTAGCAAGGGTCAAACTGAGGGGAAATAGTAAAGCAGCATTTCCTCTGAGGTGATTGTATTGCTCGTGCCTTTGTATATTGCTACCAGCATAGAATGGTGGCAGGTTTTCACTGCTGAGGATTAAAACTAATTTAATGTTTCTAAACTAAATATGCCTAGGATGCAAAGTTCAGATCCAAATTGCAGCTTTATCAAATTAGGTGTTCAGATACAGCGACTGGAATTTGCTTCAAATATAAAAAGCATTCAGAACTAGCTCTTTCATTTGTTCTCATATTTGTTAAGCACTGATTTTTGAGCATACTGAGGCTGAAAAAAAGCCATATTTTAAAAACAGCCCTCTGATTTTGTGCCTCTTCTTATCACACGCCTGCTTGCCAAGGCAATAAACTCCAGATGAAAATAATGGATTTTGGATACCCAACAGCAGTTTCCTGCCCTGGGAATCTCCATTTCTGTAAAATATTAGTTTGTAGCTGTATTTATGTAATTGACAATCCTTATATAAATAGACATAATGCACATATAAAAAAGAGAATGCTGAAACATAAAACTGTAATAAATACATATTTTTAAGATATTATATAAAAGAATAAGCAACTTAGGTGTTGAACTTGCAGCTCCTCTGTGAATGTTTGTAATATTAAGAATCATTATTTAATGAATTATTATCCTTTCTACAGATCCCAAACAAGTCCTCTACAGTAAAAAGGAAGAAAGAAGGACCCCTTCCCTTAAAATGACTGTAAGAGAAGGGGATGAAGCTTTGAAAGAGTAAAGCTGCAACAAGAAAGTTATGTAGTTATTTGTTGCTTATCAGATATGTTGGCAAAGTAATACCTTTATAAAAAAGTAGCACACTTCCTTCCTTCTTTCCTTTCTTCCTTCCTTGAAACTTCTTGGTTTTGAGGAACTTAGTAGAAATCAATTCGTTGTAGAATATTTACCTGAGGGTTGCAGGATCAGGCAAATTTGGTGTGAATTTCTCTATCTTGTATTTGTGAATGTGAAAGAAATTTATACTACTTTATCTAATTAGCACAGCAAACCTTTCAAACACTGTTAAAAATTAATTAGGCTTCTTACTTTTTAATTTGGAGTAACATTAGTATATTTTTCTCTTAAAACTGATTTCTAAAAATATTTTTCCTTAGCTCTTGATATTTATTTCAGCAAAGAGTTCCAGAGGATTAAAGTTTCAAAAGTAGTGCCTTAAGGTATTTAGATGTATGGCGTTTTTTTTAAAATAAAATAACTTTATGCTGACAGCTGAGATTAGACATTTTTAAAAGTTCATTGACTGTGTAACCATTTGATCAGTAACACTCCAGTTTTAAGTTTTTGTTATACTTAGTGTTTCCTTGGGAAAATAATGGAATAAATAAGTATATTTAAAATTTATGACACAATTCATTGATACTATTTTAAAATATGTCATCATTCAATAGTCAAATGGATGAGCAAAACAGAGAGCATAGTGGAGAACTGTGCTGATCTTGAAACAGGCAGACTGACACGTTCCAGAGATCTGTAAAAAAGGAGTGATTAATGGTTTTAATGTCTTGATGAGTTCAGTTCTTTGTGGTTTTTTGGGTTTTTTTTTGGGGGGGGCGAGGCAAGGTCATTTCACAGGGCATATTTGGACTCTGTAATCTAAAACTTTGCTGCTTAAAGTTTCTCTAAAAGATAGCCGTAGGAATTTTCTTGTCAGTATAGGCAACACTGAATAACTGAAGAGGAAATTGTTCCTGTTCCTTGTGATTATGGACTTAAACTCCAACTTAATTGTGAACACAGAAGCCTTTGGACTAAAAGGTAGAGCTAATGTTTTGTTATCTACGGTGACATGTTCTCTCTTCTGAAAAAAGTACGATTTTCTACAAACAGGCAACAGGCACATGGCCTGTTGGATCAGGTTGCATCAGGTTATGTTGTGTTACACGATATGACATGCCCTGCAGTCACCTGAGGCAATGTCAGCTTGTGTTACCCCGGTAAGGAAATACTGTTCTTTATTAAGCAAGTGAAGAGAAGGCTAATCATCTCTAGTCAGAAGGAATTTCTGTGCTCTCCATAGGCAGAAACAGTTAATGGCAAGTAGTCCACTCTTCTGATTTTCTTTTGGCTAATTCCAGGGAGTCTAAACCCCATATGAATCATGTCTTACTATTATTTACTAGCTGGCATGCTCTTTACAAATTGAATTTAATATATTCCAGAGTATACACAGAAAAGAAATTCCTGTAGTTCTACAAAGAGGTGTAGTACTTGGAGAGTGAATAGACAATAGCACCTATTTGGCTATGGAAATGAGAAATTTTGCAAAAGAGATATTAAGTAATCTTCTTAGATGGAAGTGCTTAGTGTTGGAAGCCTAACTATTTATACATTTTTATGCGTAGACTGGTCATTATTACTCTTCCACAGTTCTTATAAGCTTCTTGCTTAAATAGTACATTATGAAAATGAGTTATTGTAACTGCAAAGTATGATAAAACTGAGTCTACAGTGTGACCCTACCCGTGACTCTATCAGGATAGGTACTCGCAATAAGTAAGTCTTGAGTTATTGCATTATGGGATATTATTAAAGGAACCCATTGTATTTGGTCATTCAGTGTAATGATCTTTAATATTATTTCCTATTGATACATTCAGCATGTAAATTCACTTTTAAAAGATTTGCACAAAGAAAGTGAACACTATTACACAGGTACAGCTATCTACTGATTTTACAGTAAATTACTGGTGCGTGGTACAGAATGTAACCTCTTGGTTATATTCTGCAGTAAAAGGAATGGGTTAGAGAGGTTTTTATGCAAATTAGTAATGCTCTGTGTTGGAAGCCTAATTGTACTTTTTATTGTTGGACAAGTCAATACTGCTTTAATACACATTTTATAAGCTTCTTGCTAAAATTGTATATGAAAGAGATTAGTTCCCATAGATGAAAGGCATAATCTTAACAATGAGGCCACGTAAGCAGAATGGTTGAAGTACTGATAAAGGATTTGTTAGCTCCAACATAGAATAAGTCTTATTAGTCTTATTAGTCACCACTATTTGACCCACTACAGTTCATTGTGTAAGTCACATATACTCAGTGATGGAATGAACAACAGCCACTCTAACTGTATTCTGTCCAGATACAATAAATAGAAACTTGTGGAGTATCTTGCTGTAAACCAGAAACAACAGAAACTCGTTTTTCTGTAGTTATTCTTGCATGGGGAAAGCAAAAACAAAAGATAATTTTAAAAATCAGCTATTTTTAAAAACCTACTAGGTAGCACATCATGAAGGAGGCTGGAACAGGAGGTCAAAGTTCAGGTTTGGCTTGCTGTCTCACTTGATCTAAATCTTCCCACATGCTCAACAGTGCTCATTATCACAAATAATAAAATTCAGATGTTGAAGAACAAGAGTTCAGTTCATCAGAGGAAAATCTGAAGAAAATTATCTTCAAAATGCAGGTTTCACATTAGAAAAAAAAAGTCAGTTTTTGTGCATGTTTTCCTGAATAGTCTTTGCTTTTTAAGTGAAAACCCATACAAAGATTTTTCTTTTTCTTTTCTATAGTTGCAACAACAGTGGTGACAGAGGTAGTGAAGAAAAATGGAAGTACGAGTCAGCTTTTAACTAAGGGCTTCCAAGAAAAAGGAAACCAGTCCTATAAAATAGAAAAATTGAGAGGTTAAAAAAAGAAGAAAGTTATACTTAACAGAGATATTTTTATATTCCCCAGCTTTAAAGAATTCATCAAAATATATAGGATTGATTGAATGATGATAGCATACAAAATAGAGACCAGAACAAAGTGCAACTGCAAATCTGATGAAACTTTTGTGGTCTTCAGTTATGTCATTTTTCTTCCCCCATGTGCTGGAGCATGCAATACTAATGGGAGGGTAAACAGACTCCCAATCCTAATCCCCTCCACCAAAGCCGTGCTTAAAGAAATAGGATAAATTATAATAATATTTCTAGTAAATCCAAACTACGAATTATATACATGTTCCTATCTCTGCAATGTTTTTATTAATTTCTACTCTATTAACCTTGTGCTGGAGGAAGTATTAGCTGCCCATATCTAGAATACTTTTTGGAGGGGCTTTTCCTTTAAATCATGCTAACTGATCTCTCCCAGTACTGTACTATTTACACTGTATCTGTCAGGCATGTATTTCACACATCATATCCTGTGTAGCCACACATTTTAGACCAAATGAGCATCTGCGCTGTTTCTTGGGATGCAGTTACTCAGCATTTGCAGGTTCATGGGTAATAAACCTGCGCATTTGCTCTTTGTCTCCTGGAAAGAGTCTTATCTATGAGACTCTGGTACAAATTAATACATACCATCAAATCACTTATCAGCTTGCCTTACCTAAAGAGGTGCCCTAGATAGACAGGCATCCTCCTGTCCTGTCCTGTCCTGTCCTGTCCTGTCCTGTCCTTATAATTTCCTCATGCTAGCCTTTCTTTAATTTTTTGTTGTTGTTGTTTGTTTGTTTTATTTTAGAATTTATATTTTTGGCTTGTTTTAGCTCTTGGTCTAGAATTCCAAAGAAAAACTACTTTTCCCTGGGTCTGAAGAGAGGCGCACTCACGTAGGCCCAGTGCTACTGGAAATGGAAGGCACGCAATGGTTATTTGCAATAATAACACTTGCGGTTCAGGACTCAAATGAAGCATTTCAAAGCAGCAATTGCAGTATGTTGTGCAATATGAGCTTTTGGCAAACCAGAGGATAAGGCGACATCAAATTGTCAGAGAAATTGAAGACATTCTCCACTCTTTTTAACAATATAGATAAGGCAGTGAGCAAAGCAGATATTTATGGGAATGAGGGGGAGGAGGACAAAGGGGAAGATCAGCGGAGTCTGCTTAAGCCTTGTGCCTCTTCCTCACAGTGCAAACAATCATTCATTTTATCTAACTTTAGCAGTTTAAAAGACAGCTGTCCAGGTTAAGCAAATCATCTGGGTTTCCACTGCAGTCAGTGAGGAGAGTTAGACTCTTCCAGAGCTAATTTATTCCATCCTAAAATGTATTATAAATGGGATTGATTATTCTCTGGAGGTGTCTATTTCTCTCCATTGATTAGAAAGGGAGCCTAGATGATTAGCTGAAACTACTAACTTGTTAATAACTAACGATTGGTGTTAGCTGAGATGAATTCCCACTCTCAAAGTTTTGGATAGCAAGGACTTAATCTTGCCCATTATTTGATTTATTTCTTCCATTTTTCTCCACGCCTCTTCTCATTCCCCAGTAAATTCTGTTCAACAGATGATCAGATTCTATCCTCTCTTTCTCACTGAAATGGTTTCCATGTATGTTACAAGAGACGTAACAGATTTTACATCCAGTGTCCCTATTCTCATTGCAGTATGTAGGAGGGGGCTGGGGTGTTTTCCAGATCAAGTACGAGTTGTCTAGGAGTGGCAGAGAGGACCTTCAGATCTACATTCATTTTCTTGTTTACATAAGGAGGTCCATTTTTAATGGACAAATTATTAAACCCTTGTGGTTTACAGATGTCCAGACTAATCCTGTTAACACTAGTCCTGTTAACTGGTTATGATCCCCTGATCTTAGATGGAAAAGCATTTGTTCTCCAAGTTCTGTTTCTAAAAGGCTTTATATTCATAGGGTTTTTTGTTTTGGGCAACACTTGGAAAGAATAGATAGAGGTATTATATATCATCTTCTCCTTGTTTTTCATACTGCAGGCATTCATGGCAGGACTTACTGGAAATTCGTTCATCATGTGCTTTTTGAAACAATCCATTCAGCTGCTTTGCTGATGGTGTTTGAAATTTATTTTACATTGATTTTGAAATATTTGCAGTGGAAAAGTTATTTGAGATAAAATGGTGCCTCGTAACAGTTGCCTGTTCATTTAAGCAATGTTAACAGGACATTGAAAATTCTATTTGAAAAGGCTGAAATTACTAAAAAATGAAATGTATCATTGTTTCAGTATTTTAAAGCATGCTTAGCTTTATGGATCTCAAACTAGTCTCCAATAGTCCCACAACAGTGTTTAACTCAGCTAGTTGTCAGTCTTTAGTGTACAACATTTCATTTGCCTATCTGAATTTTTTTATAGATACAATATACTACTACTACTAATATTATTAATTCCTGCTGTGACTAGGTGTAGTAACAAAGCTTTTCACTGATATTTCTTTTTTAAACAAGCAATGAGTCCTATCATTTTGTTTTGCTTTCTCCTGGTTCCCACAGCAGCTCTTAGTTAAAACTTGCATATTCAAAAAGAGTTTGTATCTGAAACTGGCTTATTTTTCTGATTAAAGAAGCAGCTTTATGGGAAGAAGTGACTACATGGGTCTTGAAATTCTTCATGTCATGAATGCACATTAGGCAGATATGGGAGGAAGAAGCCTCTCATTAGAGAGTACGCTATTGACCACATGACAGAGAAGCAGCTAGGTAGCTACCAGGTTCTTCCACTCTTGTGATGTCTGTATCCACCAGAGTCTCCAGAGATGGTGATGTGAGGTCTTCCTTTGGTCCTCCTCCCTGACATAGTTTAAAAAATCCTGCTTTGATGGCTTTGCCTTTAGTGAAAGGTCAGTGATTGTGCCCTTGTTTGACATAATTGATGGTGTAGTTAATTAGAATTATACTGTACTTAAAATAGCCTGTGCTTCTAAGATCTGTAGTGGAAAAGCTACCTCCTGCAGAGTTTCTGAGATCTAAAGAAGGGTAGCTTCTCAAGCACTGTTTACAAGCTCCTTTAGCATGCTTGTAGAATCTATAATCTGTAGAAGAAAGACTCCCTCCTGTGGAACTAATAAAATCCACAGGAGAAATACTATGTATTTCCCAAACGCTCATTTGCCGGTAAGAATGTAATAAGGTTGCAGCCATCTTTAGGTGTGAAACCATTAAGTTCCATCACATATGTTCTAGGTGTACAAACACAGGCCCATCTTATCAGTGTGTTGCTTTGCTTTTAAGATGGTATAGCTTTAATGACATCAGGAATAACACCTAAAACCTCAAAATTTAATTACTGCTTAAAATTAAGTCTGCTTAATACACATACCAAGTAATATCTTTAAATATCCCTGAGTATTCTAAGGAGAAAAAACAGACACATTCCTGAAACAGTATTTTTTAAGTAACCACTGCTGAAAGAACCCTGCTATTGACTTCAAAAAGAGCTAGTTAGATTCATTCACATTGTGAAGGGCATTGATGTTATTATGGACAGCAGCAAATTCACATATAGAGTATAACAGTTCCCACAGTTCTCCCCCCACCAACCTTTAGTTAAAAATTGCTTGCAAACCTAAATGTTTAGTATATAAAATACTGAATAAATTACTTATGTATTCCTGCCACCTCCAAAATCTAGGAAACCAAAATCTTTTTGGAAGAGGGATAATCAGAGAGTGTGTATGATTTTCCAAAATTAGAGTAGGCTACTTGTCCATTATTATTTTATAATGGAAGACAAATAAAATGTCAGCCAAAGATAGCCATTTCTGTAACTTGGTATTTTTTGTTTATGTCTTCTATGAAAGGAGTATAGATTTTAGATTATGTTGGTATAAACTGTGACTGACAGGACAATAACTTAGATCCTTTCCTTTAAGGATAACAAACTTTAAAATAAAATTACTGTATCTAATGCTATGTATAAAATTCATTGCTAGCTATTGTAGTTTCAATACAATTTTAGCTTCAGAATCAAAGATATCTTCATGCATAAAATGTATTAATTTAGGAATGGAAAAAAATACACTAAAAAGCAGAAGCTTCTTTCAGTTCTTTCCTTCCACGCAGGCTGCTCACTTAACCTAGTACTAGTGTGAGTTTCATTGACTTGTTTAAAAAAAGCCCAGTTAATCAAAGAATAATGGATAGGATGTCTTCATCTGACAACATCTGTTGATCTGAAACAGGAGAATAGCCAGTGTGACAGTGAAGGTGTTCTCTACTTTTTTTCCCAAGCTGAAAAAATGGGGCATAGAGCTGTACAACCCATAACAATGTGCATGTCTTTATATGATGTTGTTCACCAGAGACTTGTCAATAGACTGAGCCATATTGGTTCTGGCAGTCTTT
Organism: Psophia crepitans; assembly: GCA_013399095.1. NCBI lineage: Eukaryota > Metazoa > Chordata > Aves > Gruiformes > Psophiidae > Psophia > Psophia crepitans. The sequence continues at coordinate 37,048 of VWZZ01006671.1, forward strand.
CTATTGGGACAATATTTGCCTTGAAGTACTATCTTTTCTCTTTTTCAATGTCAGCCTGAAGGCTCTTAGACAGCATATGTTCATTTCATGTCTTAGAGATATTGCTTCTGGTATTGCAAATGCATTACCACATTGAGCTTTTTTGTAAAACAGATGGTACATATTAAGGTCTCAGTTTCTTAGACAATTTCTGCAACAATTGTACTGCATTCTTCACATTGACAAAAACATCATCAGCATCATGCAGTGAGGCACTAGATTATGTCAGAATGGTAAATGAATGCCCACAGCAGAAAGAGTTATGAAGGTGAATCAGCTCCCTTAGAGAAATGAAGGGTGTTAGTTATATTTGGTAGATATTCAGTTAAAACTTAACGCCCTGATCTTGCAAAGCGATTTGTTGGGGTGGAACTTAGCAAGGAGTGTTGCTGGTATGCAGGAATCACATTTGTAATAGATGTTATTTTTTGTAAGCCTGGGTCCTTAGACACATTGGAGGATGTGAAGATTTGGGTGAGCATAAGAGACAAGCCATAAAGCGGTCACTGAGGGATTACGAGAATGGCAGTGAAGCAGAGGTTCATGGGCCAGCAGGCTGTAGCACAGAACTGGGCCAAATTAGAAGACCATCTAGGACAGCTGTCAGAAATGTGTATGTGCAGTGAAAAGGCAGTGAACAAGAAGGAAGTTAGGCACACTCTTCCAGAGAGAGTATAGAAGGTACTCTCTCGTAACATGGAGGTGCCTTTAGGCAAAACTAGAGAGATTGGTCTGATGGTGATTATGGTAGAAAAGACACAGGGAATGGTCCGTTGGCAGCAGTAGCCTACTTTTAGGGTCTTGTGTTTTATTTTATTTCTAATCAAAACACCCCAAATGGAAAGTGTAGCCAAGTTCCAAAAAAATAGATGAACAAACTCTGATGACTGCATATTGCATTAAATGAATGAATAGATAAAAGAGTTCAAGACATAGTTAAAGAAACTTTATAATTCGAAGAGGCCAGGAATATATGATTGTATGCATGGTGTTGTTGGACTTGATAATAATCTGCTTTTGCAGAAATAAGAACTTGTGCTTTCTGTGTTGGTGGGAACAGCTGAGTCCAGTAAAGGAATGAAGAAGACGGATGATATTTTGCCTTTTCCTTCCTTTGAGGTTCCTTTCTACCTAAATAGGTAGTGCCAAATTCTTGGCCTCTTTCATATATTACCAGGCTGAATGATTATGCTGGTTTTGGCTGGGATAGAGTTAGTTTTCTTACTAATGGCTAGCATAGTGCTGTGTTTTGGATTTAGAATGACAATAATGTTATAACATACTAGTATTTTAGTTGTTGCCAAGCAGGCAAGGACTTTTCAGCTTCTCACACTCGCTTGCCACAAAGGCAAGGGGTGCCTAAGAAGCTGGGAGGGGACACAGCCAGGGCAGCTGTCCCAAACTGGACAAAGGGATATTCCATACTGTATGATGTCATGCTCCATATATAACTGGGGGAGTTGGCTGGGAGGCAGTGTGGTCCAGGAACTAGCTGAGCATTGGTTCTGGGTGGTGAGCAATTGTGCTGTGCATCACTTGATCTGCATCTGCTATTATTATTATTAATGATGACGATGACGATCCTTTTCTGTCCTATTAAATTATCCTTTTCTCAACCCACAGGTTTTACCTTTTTCTTTTTAATTCTTTCCCTGATCCCACTGGTGAGGGCAGAGTGAGCGAACGGCTGTGTGGTTGTTTACACTACTGGCTGGGTTACACCCTGACGACAACTTAATCAATTCAGTGTCAAAGACATTTAGAGACTATTTATTATTTTGGTGGCCCAGATGGAAATAGCTTAAAATTGCCTGATTTCTGAAGTTACCTTACACCACCAAGTATTCTGAGGACTTTTGGTTGTTCTTTTCCTTGCAGACTAAACAAATATCCTCTTAACATTTAAAGACTTAAAACACACCTCCAAATTCTTCTGAGTGTGATCGGACTAAAGGTCATAAATGTAGATTCCTGAATCTAGAGAGAGCCTGAAACAGGAGCTGTGATGCTTCCCAGCGATTACACGGGGATCTAGGCAGCAGCATTAAGCTCTGCGGAGAAGTTCTAAAAGACACTGTATCTTCTCACAAAGTGGCATGGACTCCGACAAAGCATTGAACAAATAAAAATATTTCAGTTGCCTTAAAAAGAGTGTTATTTACACCAAAGTAGATTCTGCTGAGCACAGAGATCAAAACTGAGACACATATCCACCTTATCCTGTAGCTAAAGGTGAGCTATCTTGTAGATTTTGACATTTAATACAAGGTTTGCAAGGATTTTCAGTTTACTAGGACAGATGAGCTTCCCTGAACTTATTGTGTTCCAAATTAATGATGGCACCTTGTTTTGCTAGTTCTTACACCCATTAGGGAAATGCATAATTCATTCTAAAGATGTGCATGGATTGAGATACTCGTGTTTGTGATCAGCTTTTACAAACAGGAAAGAAATGACCACTTCATATAAACAGCTGCTGAAGTAGAATGTATATTTAGTTCTTCCCCTTTAATTTTTTAAATTTAATTTAATTTAATCATTGATTCACTCTGTTGTTCTAGAGTTTCACAGACTCTGAGGAAAAGCTATACAGCAGACTTAATATTCAGCAAGAAGGGTAATGTACACATTTTTGAGCTGAAAAATAATAATTAATTTTTCTAATGATTCTCTGACTTAAAAATATATGCAGATAAGTAAGAGAAAAAGCACCTCTGATGTTTGCAGAAGTCTCACAAACAGCAATTTAAGGTCTGTGTTCAATGGTTAAATTAACAAGCAAGCCATTCTGGCAAATTTCCAGTTTTCACAAATTAAAGACATTTTTAATACAGATAAATCCTTTGTCTTTCAGCAATTCAGTGCATGTGCTCTGTTGATATTTTCTGATAATACTGTACAAAGTTTATTTATCTTTCATTGTGCTTCAGCTAAACATGGACATGAGGTGAATTCTTGTGAAAAGAAAACAAAGGGTTGTCTTTTTTTTTCTGAAACCAAAAGAAATTTCTCACGTATCACTTGGCCCTACAAGCAGAAGGTGTGAAGGAAGGGGCTGAAATGCTAGAGACATCAAATGCTTTAAAAGCCAGCACTTGAGTGTTTAAAAAATAGACTGTCAGCTGAAATGTTTCAATGTGAGAGAGAGAGAAGGAGAGGCTCAAAGGTGTTTAAAAGGGCTGCTGGCGAGAAGTGTATCAGGAGCAGTAATAGTGAGAAATTCATCGGCACTGATGATGGAGGGGGCAGTATCAGAGATGATTGAGGCGCTGAAGGTGCTGGCACTGGAGCTGCAAATGGTGACACTGGTGGTTGTGGGAGGGGTGGAGGTGACAGCTTTGTTAGCAGCCTTGTGTCTGATGAAGAAGTGAATGCTTCTCTCTGAGCGCACCCTTCACCTTTATGTTAAAAATAGCACTTGGTAAGCTATTTAAAGGGATTTGGGGGATTCTTGTTCTCCTTTGCCATATGGGTGGCTGCTGACGTCAGATTTGGCACTTCTCTTCCCTCCTGAACTGCAACATTACAAAGCAAATGGGAAGCTCTGAATTTCAGTCATGTCTTAGTCCTTGAGACTTTCATGGGAGCCATCTCCTTTATTTTGTTTGTGACGGAACTTTGTCAGGAAAAAAAAAAAGCAAAGATCCCTTAATCAGACACATTTCCAGTAAAGAAAAAGAAGCAAAATATGAGTTTTGAATCAGATGCTGGATACTGAGTATGTGAACTGGGTTCTTCTTCTCACTGTTGTTGTTGTCATCGCTTTGTTTCTTTTTTACTCACTGAATAAACATTGGCCACTTTTTAAAAATCTGCCAGCCTTGCTGCTTACTGAGATTTCCTACTGTTCAAGTTCAGGTAAAACGGTATCTGCATGGTAGTAGGACTTCTTAGAAAAGTACAGACTGCTTACCTGATCTCTTCACAAGTCACTGTTCTGGTTACAGATTATTTTGATATTAATTCAAAATTGGCAGTGCTCAGGTAAATTAGCGTACTTCAAGAAAACCTCCCCTCCCCTCCCCTCCCCTCCCCTCCCCT